>CATKHM010000181.1:0-28316 GCA_949751825.1 Blepharisma undulans
ATTACTCATCTTCCAAATGGTTGCATTTTCTGCTTCGGTAAATCTTATCCATATTCTGGAATCACATTAATTGTTGATGAAAATTTCGCAATTCAGATACTTCCATCAGGAACTCCTTGCTGCTGCTCATGTGCTATCTATTTCAATAAAAGTGTTTACTGTTTTGGCGGATCAAATGAAAACTATTTAGGTTTATCAGAAAGATTTGATTTAGTTGAAGCTCAATGAATTAAATTATCCCCATTGCCTATTCCTGATTGTGATGGAAGTTGTGTGATTTTTAATGAAAATATTTTGATTTCTGGAGTTTTAAATAGCAATCTTTTGCGGTACTCAATTAAAAATGACTCTTTTACGACAATCCCTTTTGAATTTACCCCAAGGAAAAGAAAAATTCTTATAAGTGCTGAAAGATTGTATTTGATTGAATGTGGAAGCGGGAAGATATTTAAAAGCGAAATTGGAGATGATAATGCTTGGGGATTAGTCGCAAACTCGATAATTAATGATATCCCTTCTCAAATTTGTTCCTTGCACAATAATGGAACAATATATATAGCGACTAGCTTGAATGAGAGATACTTTAAATTCAGTTTGGATCAAAATATTATGACTGAGACTCATTAGAAGAAATTTAGTTGATTAAGTTAATAATTTTCTAACAATCTGATTATTCAAAATTTATCTTACCAAAATTGCTTATAAATACCCATAATTATACTTAGATTGATTTGCAATTCAAATGCTTTATTATTTATATCATATTTTCAAGAGTTCAGATTTATCACGAAACATTTTATAAAAGTAAGTATAATTGCTTTCATTATTATCGACTTAGGGGGCTTAAATTTTTAAATTTCCAAATGTCAAACCAAAACCCAAAGAATCAGCATTCAATAATCGAACCAAATGTTTTATACGGGACACATCTCAAGGAGTTTGAAGATCACATGTATCCCATACCAAAATGAAAATGACGAAATAAAATCTAGAATCAGAAGGTTTTTTATTAAGTTACCATGCCAAAACATACACTCAGAAAACGTTTTTGAAGCTGTGAAAGTATTTGTCTTTCATGTAAATTTGAATAAAATTAAAGAATTAAGGATAAGACTTCCAGATATGCAGTCGACAGGTCTTGATAACTATTTTTTAGAAAATGAAGCATTAGCATTAAAAGGAGTCCTGGTCGCGCATTATAAAGAAAC
The DNA here is from genome assembly GCA_949751825.1 of Blepharisma undulans. Lineage (NCBI taxonomy): Eukaryota > Ciliophora > Heterotrichea > Heterotrichida > Blepharismidae > Blepharisma > Blepharisma undulans. Next base: position 1,209 of record CATKHM010000181.1, read on the forward strand.
TTGCAATGACATATCAACAGTTATTTTTATTCACCTTACTGCTGAAAGATCTTTTGAATTGACAAGTAAAGCTGAACTTTGCAATGCATTTGGGAAGCATTTTATTTTTGAAGCCGCTGCAAGGAAAAATGCCAAAGAAATATACTTAGAAATGTGCAATGGAGATTTAAATCCAATATGCTACGGCTTTGAAGGCTGCACAAAGCTAAAAGAAAGAATCAGATGGCACGAAAGAACTATAAAAATAGGTCACCAGGATCCAATAATAACTATCACAGAAAATGATAAAAAAGAAATGATTGCTCTTACAAAAGATATTAAAGACTCCAAATTATTAAAAAAAATATCACAAGTTCCTGATAATAAAAGATCAGAAAAAAATAGTTTTAAGTGTCATAACTGGCTACAAATTGCCCAAGGTGCAGAAGACTCAGAAGTGAGAAGTCTATATGATTGACTAGATGTTTCTATAAATGCAATTACTAAAAATTATAAAATCGAGCCATCTAGTATCAAGCACCTCTACCTTACAGGATCCTTGAAATTTGGCATTGATAAATTAATTTATCAATTAAAGAAGCAGGTAAAATGTTGGCATATTTTTTCTGAAAACCAGCTTAAACATTATGATGCTGAAGCAGATTTGATAATTGCTAATGATTTAGGATTTTTAACTGAAGGAGGCTTACAAAATTTAGAGATGCTGATGAGCGGATTTTGCAATTTTTCTGTTGAAAATAATGGAAATTATATACACCAAAAGAAGCCTCAATTTATTTTGGTTAATTCTCCTTTATCATTGTCCCAAAAAATTGGGATAATTGCAGGAAAATTTAATTGCCCTCTCGATCAGTTGGATTTTTTAAAGACTGAATTCATAAATATTACTGTTACCAAGCCTTTTGAATTTGCATTTACAAAGTTGGTAGAGGAAGAGAAGGTAAAGCTTGAATACAAGACAAGAGACACAAATGAATACTTTCTGGCAAAAAACTATAAAATAAATGAAGAGGCAAATGATATTCAAAATCCATGCCAAATCCCAGAAAAAAGAGTCAGTGGGAGAAGTTTACCGAATCCAACAAAAAAATATAAAACAACAGATGAAGAAGAAAAGAGCAATGAAAGTGAGATTCAAGAAATAGATGAAAATATAACGACATGATGATAGATTGCTGGTAAATTAATATAAATTTTAATATTCTTACGTATGATTATATTTTAAAAATAATAGTGTGCGAATTAAGCATAAATAGATAAATTTAATCGAAAATTGACTTAAAATTTAAAATCATTAATAAAACACATTGAATTTCGATTTTTTATATTATCTTTCTTGAAATTCTTATGTTATCATGTTTATCTCACTTATAATTAAATGGCCGACCCGTTAATTCTCACCAAGCCCTACAGAGAGAAAACGGTTTGGAAAATGGCTTTCAACGCCAGCTGAGGTTCTTTTATCTTCGGCTACACTTTAGGAGAGTTTAATTCCCCTCAGCCCAACATTTCCGCCACATTAGGCTGGGGCGACAACAAAGATCTCTATATCACAATCATGTCCGCCTTAATGCCACTAGGCGCAATGTTCGGTGCATTACTCGCCGGCCCACTCGCCTCAAAAGTAGGCAGAAGACAAGCCATCATATACACAGATTGGATTGCCATAATAGGTGCTGGCATCATAATTATCCCATTCACCCCATCCTTTGCCATTGGGAGAATAATTACAGGATTTGCTGCAGGACTTTTTACCACTGTATGTCCTTTATACATCAATGAAACGGCCCCACCAGAGATAGGAGGAAAGCTAGGAAGTTTAGTTCAGCTTCAAGTTACACTTGGGATTGCTGTTGCATATGCATTAGCATTGCCACTTCCTACAGGAGATTATAATGATCATTTATTCAATTATTGGTGGCTGTTTTGTTTTGCTTTTTCTGGGGTGATTGCAAGTATACAGCTTTTTACGTTTACCTTTGTGTATAGGCAAGAAACACCTCATTGGCTGCTTGAAAAAGGAAAAAGAGATGAAGCGTTTAAAAGTTTGATGCAGGTTTATACAGAGGATGGAGCTTCTAATGTACTTATGACGATGGAAATGGGAAAGAAAGAAGTGACTGAGTTGTCGGAAAGCGGAAGCGAAAAAGGCTCTTTTCACAGCAGAGCTGAAGTTGAACCCACTTACCAAGATTTGTTGTTTTTTAGAAAAGGTTATTCGAAAATGATGAGACTTGGATTTATGCTGAATATTTTGCAGCAGTGGTGTGGGATTAATGCAATTTTAAGCTATTCGACAACGATATATAGTGGATTTGGAGGTGGAAAGTTTTTAGCAAGAGTGTTAACTTTTATCACTGGCTTGACAAATATGGTCGCTACTCTTCTTGTTTTTCCATTGATTGACAAATTTGGAAGAAAAGTTTTATTATGGACTGGAAATCTTGGAATGGCTGCTTGTCTATTCTTGATGGGCTTATTTTCTGATTACATAGATGCTGGGGTTGGACCTCCTCTTGCATTTATATTGATATTCCTTTTCTTTTTTGAAATTTCTTCTGGGCCTCTTTGTTGGGTTTACTGTGGAGAAATTTTAGCAGCAAAAGCTATGAGCTTGTGTGTGGGGACGAACTGGCTATGCGTTTTTGGAGTCGTATTTCTTTTCCCAATTATGGCGAGTGGATTTGGAGCTTCTGGGACGTTTTTCTTCTATTCAGCTATTTGCTTATTTGGAGCAGTTTACTTAATGTTTGATATAGTTGAAACGAGAGGGATAAGTAAGCCTGAAATTAAGGCGATGCTTGCGAAGTATAGATAAGTCGATTTTTATTAATAAATTTCGTTATCTTTAAATAGTTTTATATATCAAAATTTTCTAGTCACATTTATCTTAATTATAAAATTTATTAAAATTTGGGGGGATAAATTTTATTAATTATTTTTAAAATGGTGAAAGAAAAAGTGACTGAAGATTATGAAGTAGAAAAAATCATCGCAAAAAGAGGCCGTGGAAATAGTATCCGATACCAAGTAAAATGGAAAGGATTTGGTGACGAAGATAACACCTGGGAGCCTAGATCTCACTTGGAGTCTTGTAAAGAAATGGTTGAAAAGTTTGAAAGGGAAAATTCAAAGTCAGGAAAAAATCCAATAAAGAATAATCTTCCTTCTAAAATAGCCAAAAATACAGAAAAACCTGCTGAAGTTAAAAAAGAAGATACTATAGATTTGACATACCAAGACACACAAAGAATTGATTATAATACAGGCTATATATCAAGAGCACCAAAACAAGACACAAAAAGAATTGAAAATGATAATGGATATATATCACAAGCACCAATGCAAGACATAAGAAGAAATGAAAATGAGATTGACTATGTTTCAGATGTTTTTATTGGAGCAGATAATGAAATTTATGGAGAAGTTGTTTACAAAAATAAAGAGAAAAAGAAAGGCTACTTCAAGATTTTGGAACTTAATCGCCGCTATCCAGAATTAATGTGCAATTATTACTATAAGCACATTTCTTTTTCATTGAAACCAAGAATAGAATTTGAGATGAAAAGAATAATCCTTTAATTGTTAATTTATTTTAAAATAATTTCAATATGTAAAAGTTTTATTTATTAACTTTCTGAATAAATTACATTACGTTTTGATGAAATTCCTGCATCTTTGAGCTTTAAATTGATATCCTTAAAAACCCTTTTGGGATAATCAAAAAATAATTTCAAATTTTTGTACGAGCTTTCTTTTTTAGCCCATAATAAAATATCATTCACTGTGCTACTTGGTTTAAATCTTCTAGAAATAAATTCTGAATTTGGCAGACAGAGCCTTATATATATATCTTCAAAATCCAAATTATCATTATTTTTATACTCCTCTTGCTTTTCATTATTTGTAGAATTATGGTCACGTTTCTTTTTGGATTTATGATGGTTTTTTTCTTTTCTAGGAGTGCTTAGATTTCTTTCATATGAGGTTCTTCTCATATTTTCAGGTGAAAAGCCAAATCCTTGAGCAACTCTGAGCATATCCCTTTGTGAAAAGCCATATCCTTGAGCAATTCTTAGCATATCCATTTGTGAAAAGCCATATTCTTGAGCCATTCCTTTCATATATTCAAATGGGTCAAACTGATTATCGTTCATCTGCATCATGGATCTTTTTTTACAATTTGGGCCGCATACATGTGTATGGTTCTCTTGTAATAGTTTTTGAGCAGGTATTAAGAATTGGTCTCCTTTTAATTTATGCTTATCGAAATCATATGTTTTGAATTCACCACGAACTGCAAGTCAGCAATACCGTTGATTTTTCAGAGTCTCTTTGAGATTCTCTTTAAAATCTTCTTCTGAAAGAGCTTGAGGACCAGTATATTTAAGACTGTCAAGAACATATCAATTTTGACCTATTTTTCTTATTGCAATTCAGTGAAGCCCGACATGCAATAAAAAAGCTGTCTCGTTTCTTATTAGAAATTACTGTTCATTTCATAACTCGTATTGTTTTGTTGTATAATGGCTGCAGTCGAAATTCAGAGAAAGCAGGGCTTTAGACATGACTTGTATAGAATAAAAACCTGATTCATCGAAATTTTCAGATTGATCGAGAGAATCAAAGAGCTCTTTTTCTTCTTTGTCGAGATCTTTGGATATTTTATCTAATATCTTTTTAGTAAAGTAAGGGCCTTGTAATAGAGAATTAAGGGCATGTACTCCACATAATAAGTTGAAACTTTGTTTTTCCCAATAAATAATTTCTGACATTTCAATATTAATAAAATTAAAGGATTCTACATTTAATGCACAGGTTAAATGATTTTCTATTTTTCAAAGAAAGCAGAAAATGCATTTTAAAGTTCAGTAAGCATAAAAGAAAGTAAAAAGTATAATTTCCAATAAAAGTTGTCGTTTTGCTCAAAGAAATTTCTCATTAAAATGATTAATAAAATCAGAAGAAAATTGATTTTTTAGATAAGACATAGCATTCAGAAAACATTTACCTAAAATAATTTATCTAAATTTAAATAGCAGGCTTGTAAGTAAATTTCAAATACGAATAATAAAGTTCGCACATCAATATTGGACAATTGTCATGCAGCACTTCCAAAGGATAAAGTGTATTTTGCAGTTCTCCAGATTTTCATTCAACTTCTCCAAGAATTTGACTTGTTTCTGGATTGAATATGATCTGTGTCACACTTTTTGGTTCATCATCCATTGTAAAGCTTCCTTTCCTCCTCACACTTGATTTTTTTACTGATTTTGGCTTTCGAGCTTCGTAGTCTTCGATAAGTTCTCAGAAATTTTGTAAATGGGTTTTTGGTTCCCAAGTGCAAGCTTCTTCTGGAAATCCTTTCCATTTTACTTGATAGAGTTTGTTTCCTGATACTTCTTTGCTGTTGAGAATCACTTCTGGCTCTTTTCTATCAGGTGCCTTGGACCTTATTGACATATTAGCTTTTAATATTGATTAAAATAACCCCCCAAATCAATTAATACTCTTTCACAGTGAATGCATAGAATGTCGAAAAGAATGAATTTTGATATAGTAAGAAATATTTGAAAATTAATTAAATTAAGATGATGAATATGTAAGTATATTTTTATGATCAAAGAAAAATAAATAATTAAAAGTATTTTTGGTTATTTATTTCAAAATTTTGCAATATATATACTCGTAGAACATTTATCATCTTAAAATATAATATTTTCGTTTTGTTTATCTTTTATATCAGCAAATAAGCACAATTTAGAATTGAAATCTCATTAAAATTCTCCAAACCCTGCTAAATTACCTGCAATCTCAAAATTTTCAATTTTATCAGTAAGTTTTACTTATCAATTTATAATATGAATGACCCTCTATTAGAAGAGCAGCGTGAAAACCCAAGACTCCAGCGCAGAACCTCCGCTATCGTAACCACCCAAAGAGTCTTCAAAATCCCAGTCCCCGAACCCAATCACTACAAGCATAATAAAATCAGTACCTGCAAATATAATTGCATAACTTTCTTACCCAAAAATTTATGAGAACAATTCAAGAAACTTGCAAACATTTATTTCATCATAGTAGCCATCCTCCAATCCATCCCTCAAATCTCTATATCAGGCGGTGTCCCAAATATTCTTATGCCTCTCACCCTCGTTCTTTCTGTAAGCGCAGTCAAAGATTTATTAGAAGATTTAAAAAGACGCCGATCAGATAAAGAAGAAAACATGAGATATACCCTCAAAAGACATGAAGGAGAATGGGTAAGCGTGAGGTGGCAAAATGTTAAGGTAGGGGATATTGTGAAAGTAAATAAAGATGAGTTTTTCCCTGCAGATATTTTATTACTTTCTTCTAGTGATGTAAAAGGAATTTGTTATATTGAAACGAAAAATCTTGACGGAGAAACAAATTTAAAACATAAGTTGGCGCATAAAGAATCACATGAAATGTTTCAAAATCCTGCAAATTATGATGCGTTTATAAGCCAATTGAGATGTGAAGATCCTAATCCGGCGATTTATGTGTTTAATGGATTGATACAAATTGGAAACTCAACTGTGCCTGTAGGAAATGAACAGTTTTTGTTGAGAGGAAGCTCACTAAAAAATACAGAATGGATAACAGGGCTTGTGGTATATACTGGACATGAGTCGAAAATTATGCTGAATTCTTCAAAATCAAGGAAAAAATTTTCAAGCTTAGAACTGCAGATGAATAGACAAATTGTTTTTATTTTTCTTATGCAAATTGCGCTTTGTTCAGGATGTGCTGCATATTATGCAGTATGGTTTAAGGAGAATAAAGACCAAACATATATGTATTTAGATTTAGATTATCAAAATGATTCTCCTATGGTAGCTTTTGTGATCCAATTTTTCACTTGGATGCTTATATTCACCAATTTTGTGCCTATTTCTCTAATAGTGACTTTAGAAATGGTCAAATATCTCCAAGCCGTTTTTATTGCATGGGATTTACAACTATATTATGAACCTAATGATATTTCAGCGGGAGTCCAAAGCTCAAATCTTAACGAAGAACTTGGCCAAATCAGCTATGTCTTTTCAGACAAAACAGGAACTTTAACCTGCAATATCATGGAATTCAGAAAAATTTCCATAAATGGAGTATCTTATGGAACAGAAGAGCGTTTTACAGGGACTGGAAAAATCCCTCATGTAGATTTTGTTGATCCTAGATTTGACCCACGAGAAGAACATGCTATTGATGTCATGATTCTTCTAGCTACTTGTCATACAATCATCACAGAAGAAAAAGAAGGAAAAATCATATATAAAGCCAGTTCGCCTGATGAATTAGCTCTTGTTAACTGTGCCAAGTTTTTTGGGTATGAATTTATAGGCAGAGATAGCAACTTAAACGCAATGGTAAGAATCCAAGAAGATATCATAAAAATCCAAATTTTAAATGTCCTGGAGTTTACGAGTGACAGAAAACGTATGTCAGTTGTAGTAAGACTGCCTAATGGAAGAATAAAAATTTTCTGTAAAGGTGCTGACACAATTTTGAAGCCAAAATTAGTGAGTTCTGACGTAATTGATAAAACTTGGCAAAATTTAGAAGATTACGCTAATGAAGGACTGAGAACTTTGGTGCTGGCTTCTAGAGATTTAACAGAAAATGAGTACCAAGAATGAAATAAAAAGTTTGTAGAAGCAATGCAAGATATATTGAATAGAGAACAAAGAATAGGAGAAGTTGGAGAATTAATAGAGACTAATTTGACACTTTTGGGGGCGACGGCTATAGAAGATAAGCTGCAAGATAAAGTACCTGAGACGATACAAAAATTGAGAAATGCAGGGGTTAAGGTGTGGGTTTTGACGGGGGATAAGATGGAGACTGCAATTAATATTGGGTTTTCTTGTAATTTATTGACAAGTGATATGGTTAGGATTATTGTGCAAGGGTCACATACTGAAGATGTGACTGCAGAGCTGAATCAAGGAATTAAAGCACATCAAGCGGAACCAAATGTAAAATTCGCGTTGGTTATTACAGGGGAGTCACTGTTTAAAGCAATGAGAGGAGATAATAAAGCACTGCTTTTGAAAGTTACTGATTTTTGTAATGTGGTTTTGGCTTGTAGAGTAACTCCACAACAAAAAGCAGATATTGTGAAGTTAATTAAAGATAATAAAAAAGGAGCAAAAACACTTAGCATTGGGGATGGGGCAAATGACGTAAATATGATCACTGCTGCTCATGTAGGAATCGGAATCGCAGGACTCGAAGGAGCTCAAGCTGTGCGAGCTTCTGACTATTCCATTGGACAATTTTCTTATCTCCAGAGACTTATGTTTGTCCATGGGCGAGAATCATACAGAAAAAACTCCACATTAATTTGCTACAACTTCTACAAGAACGTTCTCCTCGTCATGCCATTATTCTTCTATGGTATTTTTTCAGCTTTTTCAGGCCAGCCATTCTACAACACTTGGCTTTATCAACTCTACAACATGATTTTTACCGCCATGCCTATCTGTATCTACGCTATGTTTGATCGAGAAATCCCTTACGAAAACCTTCAATCAGAACCAAAATACTACAAAATCGGCTTAAAAGGCGAATTATTCAGTACAGACGTCTTCTGGGCCTGAATTCTTGAAGCAGTTTTACAGTCAGCAATTATCGTAGGCATCAGTGTATGGGCAATTTGTTATGTTTCTGGACTAAAAGAAACAGGTCTAATGAGCGGTATGTGGACAGCTTCAGTCCTTGTATACGGTATGGTCGTTCTCTACGCAAATATAAAAGTCATTTTATTCAGCTACTCTCATTTCTGGTTCAGCCTTACTGTGATTTTTATTAGTATTCTTTGTTTCGTGTTGTCTACAGCTGTAATCACTGAGCTTCTTCCTATGCTGAGCTGGCTTGATAACTATGAAGGAAAAGGAACTTTAAACAAACTTATGGTAAACCCAAACACATATATTTCAATAGTTGTACTAATATATGGAGGCTTCTTTATTCAGCCTATCATAAGAAGATTCAAAACTCTTAAAGACCTTTCCAAAGCAAAACCATTAGAAGCAGTAGCGCACGCAGCTGATGTAGAGTCCTCTGTTTCTTCAGAAGAATCTGACCAAGTCCCTGAACTTCCTCCTGATGAGATGGAGACTGCCCAACAAGCATTGTATCAATTGAGACGAAGACACACAGGCTTTGCCTTTTCTGGAGAAGCAGGGCACGCTCCTCAGCTTACAGATCCGAATTTCTTTTTCCAGCGCAATTTTACGCAAGGAAGTTAATATTTTAAAGGAAATTAGTTGATAAATCTTAATCAAAGAAGTTAGTTTAAAGAATTCCCTTCTTGCAGCGTTCTAAGAACTCATTGACCACAGGATCGTAGTTGCGAGGTGGTAGGGTGTCTAGGAATTTTCTTAATTCTTCTTGTGATTCTAACTAGGTAACAATTACCAATTCTTTTGAAGGTTTAGCGTGATGATGGCCATGATGATCAGCGTGGGCTGATAGTTCATCTACATTTAATATTACGTGGAACTTCTCCTCCGTAAGCTCGAAATGGTGCCTTGGCAAGTACTCCAATAGCTCTTGGTATGCGAAGCATTTATTTGATAATAATGGCAAACGTTTAAGATTTTCGCTATTAAAGATACTTAATAAAATATACGATAGCAGTAGAGGCAATGGATAAGAATGATTCTTTGATTAGAAGTGAGTTATAGGTCTTATGGAATATTTTCTTGGGAAATGAAAATGCTACAAGTCGCATTATTTTGAAATATAAATAATTCTGATTGATGTCTGCGATAAAATAATTAATTGAATTTTTTCTCCCTTAAAATCTTATAAAGATTCTATTCCTAAGAGTTTTTAAGATTACAAATTAAGGAGGGAATATAACTCACATGAAAAATCTAAATAATTATAATTAAATAATCTCGAAAAAACAGAGCGCGATTAAAAATTTCAATTGAAATTCAAAACTATTTAATTTATTGATCCTTTTCTGGACCTCGAAAAATATTTTCCTTTCCATCTTCAGATAAAAGAGTCTGAATTTCTTGCTTGATTTTGTCACATTTTCTACTAAAAGCGACCTTGTGCTGATTAATTGCTTCGTGAAGTTGCTTTGCCATCAGTTCAGTAGTTAAAGGAAGATCTTGTGCTTTTGGAGATGTGACAGATGAAAGAAAATCATTTGAAGGACTGTAGCTTAGGTTTGATTTTGAAGCGAATTGGATAGGAGACTCAAAGAAAAATGATGGAGAGCCTAATTCTTGATTATCTAGTGTGTGCTCTTCTTCTGACTGATTGCCAGGGATTTTCAAATTTGCCATTATAATTCAAAAATTAAATAAATTAAATTCTAAGATAATTCATCAAGAGCATGTAAGAATTCTTCCCAAGGAGGCAAATTACCGATATCAGGATTAATTGCCCTGCTGTTTCCAATAACTTTTTCAAGTGAAGGACATTGTGATAAGGTTCTTTTGGGCTGCTTGGAAAGCTGCAAACTTAAATTATCTCTGTTTATTTTAAATCTCTTTGAGAGATCATAAAATCTTTGACTTCTAGGAGGAATTGATGTGTTTTGTATAATTACACTATGATTGGAATCTGGAGAAAATGAGCTTGCTTCACTTTGAAAGCTTGGCTCAGTCATCACATTAAATTCGTTTTTTAAAAAAATATCAGACAATGGTCTTTTTGATCTGTTTTTTGGAATTATTTTGATTTCAACTCTTTTTTTATTAATTGGCTTTTTTTGTTCAGTGAGCTCATAAGGCATGCAAAATGTATTTTCTTTATCATTTGAAAACTGAATCATAGAGTTTTCAGTTTCTTTAGGTTTTATAAAAGCAGCGTTTTTAATAAGAGGCCTAATTTCAAATGGAAGATTGATTTTTGGATAGACTGAAGTAGGAGATCGTGGAGGCTTTGGGGATTTTTCATTTTGTGCATGGTTGAAGCTGCTATTGATCCTGGATTTTTTAATGATAAACCGATTTTTCTGAGTATCCATTTGTGGGATTGAATTAATTATACTTGAAGGATATGCAACCTTTTTTAAGTGTGGAGACTGAGGGTTTATGTGTAGACTGACTCTTGTTTTTGCATTCATGATTATTTTAAATTTATGAATAAAATATGCAGGATTACGCTTCTTTATAAATAGTGCAATACCATATAATTTATAGTCAAAGAAAGCTTAAAAAATATATAGCTTATTTACCTCTCCTGGTCTTCTTTATTTCTTTTGTTCAATAGATTTCTAGGCAAATGAGTAAGATCTGCGTCTCAATACACTTTCAATTTCAATGGATTGCATTTTATTGAGTCAATGATCAAGAATGCAGCAAAATTAGCAACGAATATAATTCCTAAGTGCAAGACACTAATTTTTGCAGGGGCAAGCAAATAATCTTTGGAGAAGTACTTGAAATTCAGCATGAAAATTTTATTAAATTATGGAAAAACTAATTAATATTTTATTTTGATAAGCTATATGTCTTGAAGAAAATAAGTATTTATAAAATGTAAAACGCTCTAAAAATGAATTATAAATAAAATTTATTTACTCAATAAGCTTCATGAAAAATCCAAAATATTTTCAATTATTTTTCATTTAATTCTCGATATCCTTCCCAATCCGTGGGTGCTTCGAAATTAGTTTCTTTTATCACTGACATCAAAGTCATCGTAGGCCCATCATTTGGCTTTATCCTCAACGCGCTTTCAAAATAGCTCTTCGCTTCTTGCCAGCTACCTTCTGTATACGCAATCATCCCTTTTCTAAAATTTTCATAAAAATCTACAGTAAACGCTTCTTTCAATGAATAAATTTCTCTGGAATCTTCAAAAAGCTCCCAAGACTCAATTTGTCCTCTTTCCAATTTCCCTTTAAGAGCTTTCCTCAGCCTATTAGTTTGTTCTTTATTCTTATCAAGTCCATCCCCAGGCGTAATATTCGTAGGATCGGCATCACTTGTATACAACCTCAATGGGCTGTTATGTCCTTTAACCATAATAGTGTCCAAATGTCTGCAGTATTCTTGCACTCTTGGACTTAAAATATCAAAAAATGCGCCACTAAGAAGCAAAGGAACACCATAGATTTTGGTGGTTTCTTCTAGCCTCCCTGACATATTTACATGAGGAGAAAGATAGCTGGCATCTATTTTGAATTCTGAGCCGATGGCACCTTCTATTGACCAGCCAGCGTGCAAGCCAAAACCCATTTTGACTGCGTAGTTTGGCATCCTTTTAATTAGCTTGCTGTGAGTTCTGTATTTAAGAATTCTTGGGTCTTTATTGATTTTCGCAATGATTTTTAAGAAGCTGAGAAGTGCCAAGTCAGCTAGATAAGTAGCTTTTTTTGAATTTTTATTCAAAACTAATGGATCGCTGAGTTCTACCACATCTTCTTCTCCAAATTTCCAGACAATCAAAAAGGCGTCTCCTATGTTTTTGTTAGCAGCTCCCATTAGCTGATGGGTAACTGTATGAACCAAATAAGCAATTTCATTAACAAAAACCATGACGCTTTCTTGAAGCTCTTCCGTTGTATCAGTGAAATTTCTTATATCACAAAACCCATATATAGCAGCAACTTTGCTTCCTTGCAAAACTGGGTCTACATCTCCTCCTTTTTCCATGTTTGTCGCAATTATTTTTGAGCCTGCTTCCCCAAAACCTAGTGCTAACAATGCACCTATTTTGATAATAGTATTTTCTAGTAGAGTCGTTTCATATTCAGCTTTTATTGTTTTTCTATTGAAGCATAAAAACTTCTTATTGCCTTTATCCAAGCTAGACTCCGAGCGGTTTTCAGAGCTCGCTAATCCAGCATTCAAAGGGTTTCTTGCTATTTTTTTAATTTTTCTTATCATGCTTTCGATTGGAAAAACCACTAAATCTTCTGCATCTTTTGTGAAGGTAAAAGCTCCAAATAGCAAAACTATGCAGACGAAAATGGTTTTACATATATTTAGCTCAGAGTCTAAATGGGTGTCAAATCTCAAGTCAAAAATCGCTAGAGAATGAGTGTCAGTTACTATGTACTTTTCTGTATCTCTCAGATTATCTGGGTTAGTACTGCAAGTTCAATTGTAGGTTTCATTTCCATATACATACGCAAAATATATTATTGGCCTGAGATCGTCTTTATGGTAATCTATATACTCATCCCTTATATTCTCAAAGCCATCCTCACCAAAAAAGTCCTCAATAGTATCCAATCCAAATCCCCAGCTTCTTTTAGGCGTAATATAGAAATCCAAGCTAAAAAGTGGAATAAAAGTGACTAAAATAAACACTAAAATAATAACTCTTTTCATTGTAAGCTCTGATAGTTTTTTCCCAACTCTGCTTTCTTTTGGGATCATGTCCGTTTCAGTGTGCACTTGTCCATCTTCTTCGTCAATCATAGCAATTCTAGCGTTTTTGTAGAGCTTGACAATTCTTATAAGTCTGATTAGTCTGACAATTCTGACTATACGGGAAGCTTGATTGCCTTGGTTGACTGATTTGGTGTATTTTACCTTTGATTGGCCTTCTTCTGAGCTGGAATCAATGCCGAGCAGTGGGTTCCAAATCCAGCCGATATCAGGAAGAATCGATAGGGTTGAGAGAAGATCAAGCCAAAAATAGAAGGAAAATCTGTAGTCTTTTTTTGCTATTGAATTAAGGATAAGGTCAAGAGAAAAATAGCTGAAAATAAATGTGCTGACTCCATAAAATATGTGATCATCATCTTTTGTGCAAGCTGATATACGAATGTCGTCTGAAAATAGTGCTCAAATAGTAATCACTGACATGACTATTGAGTATACGTGAGAGTCAAGAAGTCTGTTTAGGATTACAAGAGCTGAGCATTTACCAGGAGAGCTTTCTGGGATATCAAAAATCGATTGATTCTCTAATGGGAAGGTTTCAAAAATCTCCCCACTTTTCATCGCGCTTTCAAGGTCTTGCGAAACTGCAGATTGCATATCGCTTGATGGCGAGCCTTGGTGTGCAGTTAAGTACATTTTTTTTAAGCAGTATTTAAAAATTATATCATCTAAATCGAACGTTGCAGCTTTAAGAAAATAAAAATATAAGAATAAAAATCTGAACAGTTTTAGGCAATTTTGATAGGAATTTGAGCACTGAATATATATTTGCAAGTGCTGCTAAATAATTATAAATGAAAAAGAAGAATTTTGACTTTAACATGTATATGAAGCCTATGATATCAAGAATTGGGCATATTATTTCGAAGGAAAATGACACATTAAAGAGAACATTTATAACTAGATCTGCTGCATCAAGTCCGTCTGCTCTAGAGAAGAGGCCATCTACACCTACTGAAATAAGGATTCAGAGGAGACTTGAAGCTGATTATTCAGTGAAACCTAGAACAATAATTCCTCGAAAAAGAGCGCATAAAGGGACTTTTTCTTTTCTTGTTAGATCGAGGAGTCCAATAGATTATTCTATATCACCTTCGCCTCCTCCAGGTCGTTATCATCCTCAATATGATTTTTTACTTAGAAATTCTCCAAGAGTTGTATTCAGCAAAGCTAAACTCATACGAGACAACTCAGAAAAAATCAACCAGCTACCTGCAGTTGAGCCTATTCGCGCAACATCAATAACCCCAGAGCCAGATGCCAAAAAAATTAAAGGAATTTTATTTTCCAAACAAAGCAGACGAAAAGAAGTTTTTTCCAGTAACTCCTACACCAACTCCTCTTCCTTTTATACTCCAACTAGCTTGTTTCCTTCTCCTTCCAAGGCTCACAAATTTGAGTCATATCCTTCTAGAAAGCCCCTTCACCGCTGTGAAGAATTTCTGCCAGATTATCATCCAAACTATGCAATTTTATATAAATCATCTAATAATTCATTATTAGTCTAAATAACGAAAATAACTGCTTGGTGACGTAGGGAAACTCTCGGTCTTCGATTTATACATCATAATTTTATACGTTTCCGAGGTAGGAAACACAAAACTGTCTTGAACCAACTGAGGGCAAATCTTTACGAGATTTGGAAAGGCTGATTCAAGCTTGGACCGCAAATTGGTGTTTAGGTTGTTAATCTTGAAGAGCTGCTGTATTTCTTCTTGTTCGCTAAGCATAGCGTTAGGGTTCAGATCAGCCATGTCGCATCCTCTTGAAAGGGCTTCTAAGAACTCCACAAATGACATCTCGACATGCCGCTTTTTGTAGAGTTCATCTACTTGTGTCATCATTGCTTGTGTAAAGCACAAATCAATCTCACGTGTCGCAAAATTGTCATTAATTAGTCCAGCCTCACTGCAAAGCTGCCTGAATTCTTCCAAGCTCATAAAAGCTACCTTCCCAGGCAGTGTCTTTTTTCCACTATATTTTCTAAACAGCGCATCCAAAATTGGCTTATGTGCTTTTAGCACTAAATCTACTTCTTCGCATACATATTTATCAAATCTCCATTTATTTGTATCATTATTTCTCATTACTGCCATTAAGTGCTCATCCAATAATTTCTGTATAGATTCTGATACGGTTGTGCATATTTTGTTTCTTATATATCTATCATTTGCAATTCTTACCAAAATTTCCATAAATTCGTATCTAACTAATGCACTTCCTGGATTATAAAGTTGGCCCTTTTCTTTAGGCACAATACAAGAATTCCAGTTAACTCCTAGATCACTTACAGCATAAAAAGAGTCTATGATTTGGCATTGATTCAAAAAATCGGTTAACACGTTAGACCCAATAGAGAATATTTCTGAGCCACTGAATGCGGCTAAATACTTGTAAGTTTCTCTTATATGTTTATAATTGGCTTTTAGAATTTCTTTAACTTTATCTTGGTCTCCTTGATTTTTTACAAAATTCATAAGACGAGAATGTTTCCAATCAAACTCAAAACAGTCATTTAAAAGATTTTCATCGTCAAATTTATAGTCTCTGAATAAAGAAATAGGGATACTCCATGGGATTCTTTCAAGTTCTTGTTCAGGAGGGATATATACAAGTCCTGGAATTCTAGGTTTTACATCAAAATTGATATTTTTACAGCAGATTGGGCCATTTGGTTGAAGAACATTAATGCTATGCATTTTGACGGTTTCTATGAAACCGGACCAGAATTGAATTTGTCGTTGGATTGGGGTTTCTAATTGGATGATTTTATGTTCCAAAGATTTCATAGGATTTCCAAAATGGCTATAAAAAAACTTCACTAGTCCAGGAGGAACAGCACGAGTAAGCTTAAATGTTCCGTCATGATTATCAGCCATAAGATCAGCTGCGTAATTATCGCATTCTAAATGCAAAAAAATTGGCTCAGTATCAGCTTTTCCTGATATATTCGGCTTTCAATAAAAATCCACTTCTACCCAATCTTCACATACCCAGCAGTTTATTGATTCTTTATATGAGTAATTTCGGGCAGGCTCAATGATTCTTCTGAAAAAATGTCCTTGTTCTAGTCTGTCTCCTGCCACTTGAGGATTAATAAAGCCTTTTGAATTCAGTGAGCACTCATTCCCAGCCATATGAATTCCAAGAATAACATGATTTTCATTAAGAAACTCTCCTATAACTTTGCATTCTTCAGAATTAAAATAATTATAAGAAAAATCCAAATGGTACAGCGTCTTATGATTTTTCAAAGCTTGACCTATTATTGTTGCGACTTCTAACGAATTATTTCTCCCCATTGCATTTCATGACATATCTAATACTTTTAACACATCATTTTCTGCGAGGCCTTGGAAAAGTAGTCTGGCACCATCTCCTCTTATTTTATTTCAATGCAAATCAAGCCTTTTAAGCGACTGGGTATGGTATAATAAATCATGAAGAGCTGCAGCTGAATTGTCAGTAAGGTTATTTCTTGCTAAATTAAGCCTTGATAGTGTTTTATTGTCAGCAAGAATTTGACACAGCTCAGAAACCGCTGCATCAGAAATAGAAGTATTTTCCAAATTCAAATGTCTGAGTGTAGAGTTAAACCCTGAAAGCATGTCAATGATTTTTGCAACTGATTTTACCCCAATTTTATTGTCAGCTAATGATATCGCTCTAATTTTGTGTGATGGCAGTTTTGATAAAATACTAAAACTGCCTCTTTCAGTCAGCCTGTTTCCGTTCAAATTGATTTTTTCTAGTCCTTTTACATGTTCCAATCCTTCTGAAAATGCTTCTGCATACAAATCGCCCATGCTATAGCAATGAATATCCAAATTATTTTCCGGCCCACTTCTTCTCACCATCCCAAACGGCTTCGGCTGCAATTGATTTTGCTCCAATCTCTGCAAATACGCTACATTTGGTGAATCTTCCAGTTTTTCGAACTTATTTCTCTGCGATACCTTTGGTAGGTTTTTAAAAGAATCAAAATACTCAAGTCTTGCTACCGGCCCAATAGCCCCTGGATAAGTTTGCATACTTCCCGATTCCGCTTTTTCTCTAGATTTCAAAAAAAGGCGTCGAGAAATTTCACCACTTTCAAGGTCTTCTCGGAGAGAAATAGGAGGAAAAGTGGATTGGAATGCACGAGTTTGCATTTTTATGGGTGAGGGAATAGAAGTCTTGGAAGTGCTGTCAAAGGTCCGGAAATTGCCGAAACTCATTAAAGTGGCACGTGGAGAAAGTTTTGGAAGTAGACGGAGTTTTTTGTGTGATTTTGATTTTTCCATTTAAAGATTATGGGAAAAACAGAAAATAAAAGATTAGTGATTGCGGTTTCAGAAGGTATGGAGAAAAATTTGTTGGGAAATAGCATGTGCTGATGTAAGGGAGAAAATAATGAAAATGGAAAAGGTTATATAAAAATGTGGAAAATATCAGCAAAAAAAAATAATTGAAAATTTGAAATGCTTAAGGTAAGTTAGGGAGAGAGAAATGGTTAGGGATTTATTTATGATTACAATGGGGCTGTTGTTAGTTGAAGCTTAACGAAGTCTTCTGACATTTTAGCGAGATAATCTTTTCCTTTATATATGAACGTAGAAAATGGGTTGCTTTGGTTTTCTTTCCAAAATTTAATTTGTTCTCTGAGCTCTTTGCTAACAACTAAAATTTCTATCACTTTTGTTTTAAGATTTTCGTTATCATTAAACCTTTTAAGGCTTTTGAGAAGATTTTCTCTATAGTGAATATTCTTAAGAATGTCTATAGTGATCTTCCTGACTTGTAAAATTTCTAAGCATTTATTTAATAATGCTCTAATATTATAAGGTGTTTTTGAGCTGAACCTTTCTCGAAAATTTTTTATATCATCTTGAGTTCCAAGCATTGAAATTAGCAGCTCTTCCAGTATTTTAATAGAATTATCATAAACTTCTTCCAATCGAATTTGCTCTGCTGGTAAATCTTGCATTGTTTCTCTAATACTTTCTTCTGAAAACTCACTCTTAATTTCGTTTTTTATTTCAAAATTCAATAAGGATTTCGCCCAATCATCTGTTAACGATCCATTTCCAACATCTTCCAAAGTTTCTACTTTGTCTTCGATTTTTTCGTTATCTTCAGTTGACATTGCGCTTGATCTTCTCCTTATAAGTCTATTATCAATTGGAGACTTATGCTTTGTTTCGCTTTTCGGTGTTTTACATGAAAGTTTTGTCGCTGGTCTAGATGAATAAATATGCTTGGGGGTTAATGAAAGTTTAGTTGTTTTTCTTAAATTTATTTTGGGTGTTTGCTTTATTGGGATAAGATCAAGCAAAATATTTGGCTGGCTTCTTAAAGAATCTACAACGTTTTTTCATAGTCTTGGTTCTTTTATTTCTCTTAATTCGCCCATAATTAATGAAGCTTCTTTTAAGTTATAAGTTGAGTCAACTGGGATACTTTTTGTTCTCTTTTTATTTTTGATTTTTGGAGATTTATTGAAAACCAGTGATTTTTCTCTTCTTCCTTTTGGAAAATTCTGCTTTGCACGTCTCTACATATTTGTTACGAAAATATTACGTATTTTATTATCTGTTCCGTAATCTTTTGACACTCTCATAGACATTTCTAAGCTTTTTTGGTTGATTTTTTTAGAAACTTCTGCTTTATCTATAATTGTCTTTATTGACGGGTTTTCACAGGTCGGAGAAAATTCAGTAGGCAAAGTTTGCAATTCTTGAGAAGGAGACTTGCTTTGTGCCCTGCTGAGCTTGCTTTCACTAATTATCGCAATTTTTCGCTCATGTCTTTTCTTTAGAGTTCTTGGACTGTAAATTTTCCTATTAAAGTCACTGCCATCAAATTTCTTATCAAATGATTCTTTAAGTCACATAAAATCTTTCAGATGAGGACCCATTGGAGAAGACAAGAAATTTTTGGTATTTTCATAAGAGTTAATCATTATATTTAACAAGCTTAATTAGGTTAATTTTTCCTACTCAATCCCAAACCCGAAAACATGGCTGTTAATAACAAATTTCATAGCTTTTTTCATATCTTTCTTCGTGGGATAAATAGGAAGATCTAGACGATTGAAACAAGTGTGGGATTGCGGGTAAATATTTCTTTGGCTATATATTGTAGGTTCAATTGTAAATCGTGCTGTGTCTCCTCGTAGTGTTTTTAGGGAAGAAAACCCTTCAACTGGAAGCCTGGGAGATCCAGTCACAAATAGCAAAAGATTCATAAGCTGTTCTTGGCTGAATCCTTCTAAAATTTCCCAAAACCACTCAATGACCTGATGCTTTCTGCTATATTCTCCTCTATACTCAGTGAAATCTTGCCAATCCTCTATATCAATAAACGGAAGCCCACACAAGCAAAGCTCAAGCTCTTCAGATGTAAAATTCCTTATCAACGCTTTCGGTATAACAGAATAAAATCCTTGCAGCAACAACTCCAACCCTCCTTTCATTATGTCATACGTCTCAAATCTCAATCGTTTTTCAATATATTCCTCTTTATTCTCCTCATTAACTTCTATTTTGTCTCCTTCCTTTTTTAATGGAAATTTCACTATTTTTCCATCGATTTCTTTTTCTACCTCAAAACTCGCATAAATTCCGTCTTCCAGTTTATTTTCTTTCATATACACAAGTGACGAATAAAGCTCACTATCAAGAAAACTCAAATCTTTCAGCTCAATTTTTTCTTCCACAAGGTGTTTATAAATTACTTGAGATAAAGGACAATTAATTTGTATATTTTCAAATAACGCTTTTCCCATAAGCTTTCCTAAAAACACATAGCTGGATACATGTTCATCAGTACACACATTGGGAAAAGTATAGCTTGTCATAGTACTGGCTGCTTTTACAAAGAGCCCATACTCTTCAGAAAGAAGATTTCTTATAAGAAGAGTTATCCATTCCCTGAATATTCCTCCTGCATCTATCCCAATTTCTCCTTTAAAGCTGATTTGAAACTCTTTATGCATGTCTTCAGTTGTGCAGAATAAGACCTGGGTAAGAGAAGTCTGCACAAAATCGTCACGGGTTACGTTGATTTTGATGTTTTCTGATTGCCAGGGGACTCGGATTTTGCTGAATTCGTTGTAAAGTCATTTCACTTTGGTGTCGTATGGTAGATCTTTTGAGATTTGGATGTTTAGAAATTTATTTTGCTGGTTTTCGGAACGAGAAGAGCGCAAACAGGAAATTAAATGTTCAGCGAAGAGAGGAAGATCTGTGTTCCTTGGGAATTCCATCCTACATGTAGGACAGACCAAGACGTTGTTTGCAATATTGAAAATCACCATACTGTGTGGATGGCTTTCTTGACTGCTTGGGATTCGAGATAACTGACTAGGAGTTCGGACTGAGTGAGAAGACTTCGTTGTGCAGCAGCCCATATATATATTTTATTACTATTTTTAAAATCTACTGATAAATAGTGTAGAATGAAAAGATTTCAATAAGATTCACAAATATGGTCTCCGCCAATTTCAAAGGACCATTTTCCTCACTTTTGTTATTATTTTTCAATTTTCTCTCTCCAATCGCAATATTCACTTATTTTCCCTTATTTCTATTCAAAAAAGTCTCATTCATCTCAAATTCCTAAATTTCCTTGTAAATTCATAAATGGACTCCAAAAAAAAGTTAAATCTTCGTCATGAAAACTCGTCGTTTGAAGATCTTGACGTAAAAGTGCTTTATTTTAACACTTCCCCCTCACTAAAATCCTCAGTCACTTCTCAATACAAATCGAGTTTCCTCGAAAGAAGAGAAGAGATGTCGTCAAAGCCAAGCATTTCTACGCCCAGCGTTGTTAGTCCTCATTCAATAGACAAAACACGTGCATTCAGAGAAACAGAAGCAGATTCACTGGTGGGCTTCGACACCTTTGAAGACTTCTGCACGCTCCCGGTGTCTCCTCAACGCTATGTGGGGAATTTTCAAAAGAATTACTTGGACTGTGGACAGTGGCCAGATGTTACACCTGATGAACAGGTAAATTTGAAGAAAAAATGCCAGATATTACAGAGAGAGTGTGGGAAATCGGAAGCTGCGAGGAGTAGACTGGAAAATGAGTTGGATGCGTATAAAAATGGGAAAGTCCCGTGTAAAAATTGCAAAATTTTGAAGGAGAAAAATAAAGTAACTAAAAAAGCGTTGGAGGAAGCGGTGAAATTGAGTGGACTGTTGTTGAATGAAGTTCATAGATTGGATTCAGAATTGAGACAGCCAGAATTCTCACCGAGAAGTAGTAAAAAAGTAGTATTTACAACGAAAATGTAAATAGAACAGTAAAATTGTCTAACTAAAAGTTGTTATCGATCTTATCAAATATTTTTATTTTGAAAAAATTAATAATTGTTTGGTGTTATTACCTTTTAAAATCCTAATAAAATAAATTTATTAGTAAATGAGAAAAAATTATAAAAAAATATTAGTTAATATTTACTTTTATGGCAACTTTATTGTAAAATTTAATTTTTTCTATTTGTTTAAAGCAATTTTCTAAAAAACTTTATTCTTAAATCGCTGATTTTTCTTTTTGTAAAAAATATAACATATTATCAAGAATTCTATAGGTTCTTGACAAATTTATGCAATAATTTTTTTTATTGTGAAGCATTTTCAAATTCCATTTACCAAATTCTAAATTTAAATATGAGATTTTCAAGTACCAGGAGGTCGCAAACTAAAGAATTTAAAGCAGACCCAAAAAGAAATTTATCCTTTTCGAGAAACAATTCTCGCTTAAACTCCTCTCTAGATATCATCCCTCCCACAGATCCTGCACTTCATATTCAAAACCGAATTCAAAACATTGCCCAAAAAGTAAAACGTAACTTTTATATAGACATGGCTGATTGTTCTGAATCCTTTGAAATTGGCAGAAAAACTAATATTGACGAATCATTCAAAAGCAGCTTTTTAATCCCTGAAAAAGAAAATTCTGAGTCATTAGAATTGAATCGGTTTTCTATGATTTCAGAACTTTTAGCAGGAGCTCAAAGCGATATTTTGGATATTTTCAGCTCGCCTATGGCATCAAGCAACAAGTCAAAGCTGTGGGAGATTTTCACAAATCTCAATAATAAGATTTGAAAATTATGCTTCAGAGGGGTATCATTAAAAACAACTCCAGTAGATTCTCAGATAAAAGCCTTGATTGAAGAAAACAAGGACTTAAAAGCTGAAATCGAACAGCTTAACGAGCAGGTAGAAATCTATGTACAAAAATTCCACGACAAAAATATTGACAGTAATGAAATCAACGAACTTAAAGCACAAATTTTCAGTTCAAATGAAATTATAGCCAATTTACAAGACCAGTTAAAAGACACTAAAGCACTTTTAATTGAAAAAGAAGGCTCTTTAAACCGTGCGAAAGCAGAAAACCATATTTCTATTAATAAGCTGAAAGAAAGAATCAGTGAGCTAGAAGTAAAAGTGGCTAAAAAAGCAAAACTAGCAAAATCATCAGCAAGAAATACACCAGTGGATTACGATATAGGAATGATAAAAGAAAAATTAAGCCTAGTTACCCAAGAACGTGACAGTTTGAGGGAATGGAAAGAAAGGTTTTCGCAGTATCCATCTACGTATGAAAAAACCATCCAAAAAATGGCAGATGATTTTGAAAGAGAAAAAGAAAAATTTTTGGAAGTTATTGAAACGTTGCAGAAACAGGCTGACGAAAATTCTTTTCAAAAAATTCAGGCACTGAAAACTCCCAAAACTCCTGAAAACCAAGAATTGTTTAATAATTTGTTAGCAGAAAAAAAAGAAGCTACTGAAAGGTATAATACAATTAAAAAACAGTATGAAGAGCTAAAAGGACAGTCAAGAAATAATGAATATGTGGAGAAATATTATACATTGAAAAAACAGTATGACGAATTGCTATCTCAATTAGAAAACGCAAGAAATGAAAGAGTAAAAGCAGTAGAAAGCTTGCAAAAAACCTGTCTTGATTTGCAAGATAAATTTGCCAAGCAGTGCTCAGCATATGAAATGTTAAGTCAGCGGTATCAAGAACTGCAAGGTAGGTCAGATTCAGTTGATTTAACTAGTCGCTCTATAATAAAATCAAGCAGATCAGACTTAAAATCAAAAAAATCTATTCAGCTTTCTGATATAAATGAATACAGAATCACAGAATTAGAAACAGAAATAGAAAACACCAAAACCACAATAGAAGAATTAACTATGGAAAATAGAAAACTCAATGAAGTCAAAGCTGAAAACGACGAAAAAATCAAAATTTTAATGAAAGAGCTTGATTCAGCCAAAAAAGAATCAAAAAGCCAAAGACTGCGAAAAGTAAGCTTAGGTGAAGAGCAAGCCCAAGCATTAAAACAAATTGCTCTTCTACAAGGATTGGTAGATGAACTTAAACTTAGCAGTATTAATGACGAAAAAATAAAAGAAGATCTCCAAACAAAAATAAAATCTTATGAACAAAAATTAGCTGAAGAAAGCGAAAGATCAGCCTCACTTTATGAGACTGGGAAAAAACAACTAGAAGAACTAACAGTTTTGAGAGAAAAATCTTCAAAGAAAAATGATCAATTAAGTATACTAGAAAATGAATTGAAAAAATTAAGATCTTCTAATACTGAATTAGGAGCTTTAATTGAGAAAATCCATAAAGAAAATTCAGATGAAGTAAATACGTTGAGAAGAAGCTTGAAACATACTGATGATAAGAAAAAAGATATGGAGAAAAAGCTAAAAGAAAGTGAAGATATCATAGAAGATCTCAAAGAAACCAATACAAGAATATCCAATGAGGCAAAAAATTATAAAGATAATATAGAGCATTATATTGAAAAAATCCAAGAACAAGAAAAAAGTGCTAAACTGGAAGCAGATAATATGCAACAAATTATCCGAAAATTAAATAAACAAAACAAAGAATTGAATATAGAAAAAGAAAACTTGCAAAGAATGCTGGAGAGCTGCGAATCTAAATATAAATTAGAATTGAGAAATCAAGAAATCCTTTCAGAAAGGAAAATTCGAAGCTTAGAAAACGAGCTGGAAGTCACAAAAGATGAAAACAACAATGTCAAAAAATTCATAGAAAATATCCAAGTAAGCATGCTAGCAATGAGAGAAGAAACTTTAAACGCAAAAGCAAGCTTAGAAGGAAACCACAAACAAATAGAAGAGTTAAGAGTGGAAAAAGATAAAACAATTCATAAGCTTGAAGCAGAACTCAATGAGATTAAACTGAAGCGATCTACTTCTCAATTGGAACTCCAAAATGAATTAAAACATTTAAATGAGAAAAATAGATATAATGAAGAACTAATTGGAAAATTTAGACTGGAAATTGAAAATTTGAATGAGAAAAAAGAAATTTTGGAAGAAGAAAAAAAGAAGCTTGAAGAAGAAAAACTAAAAAATCAAGAAAAATTGAAAAATTTGTTTGAGGAAAAACAACTGCTGGAAGAGGATAGAACAAGACTCAAGGAAGAAATTAATAAAAACGAAAAGAAATTGAAAGAATTGATAGCAGAAAAGATATATATTGAAGAGGATAGATTTAGGCTTAAAAACGAAATAGTAAAAAACCAAGAAATGCTGGGTAATTTGAATAGTGAGAAAAAATGTTTTATAGATGATAGATTGCAACTTGAAGAAAAAATTTTGAAATATGAAGAGCAACTTAAAAGCTTAATCTCTGCAAAAGAGATTTTAGAAGAAGATCGAGCTAGACTAAAAGAAGAAGCCTTAAAAGCTGAAGAAAAACTAAAAATTCAACAAAACGTTAATGAAATCGAGTTGAGAAAAGAAAGAGAAAAATCCCAAGAGAGTATCACAGCCCTTCATCAAGAAATTGAAGAAAAATCAAGAAAGCTCGAAATGGCTGACAAAGAAGTAGAAAACTTAAAATCCAGATTAAGTCAAATTATCCTTGACAAAGATTCTATTGCAAAAATAAACGAATCAGAAATTAAAAAGAAAAATTCAGAAGTCGAGAAGTTTATTGAGTCAAAAGACAAGAAAATTTATGATCTAGAAAATCATATAGAAAAACTCAGAAAAGAAAATACTGCTGCTTATAATGAGCTAAATGAGAAAGAATCCGAAATTTTAGCAATTACAAAAGAGTAATTTATATTTAGAATAAAATCTTTGAGAGACGAAAATTCTCATTTTAAAGCTGAAAGCTTGAGAATTTCTGATGAAAATGAAGTTTTAAGCATTCAAGCAACAAAAATTCAAGCTGAAAAAGAAAAAATAGAGAAAAATCATAATGAGTTGAAAGAATGTTGTGATGACCTAAGAAGATCATTGGAAAACTCAAAGAAAACTGAAATGGAATTAAAACACCAGCTTAACTTATCTATAGAGAAATCAGGTAAACTGGAAGAAGAAATCACCAATTATGAGTCATCAGTTAAGGATTTGAACATTCAGATAAATGCGTTTACTGAAAAATCGGATAAACTCATTAAAGAAATAGAAAATTACAAGTCTTTGCTAGAAAAAGCTGAATCTGAAAATAAAGCAAAAACAAAAGAAATAGAAGACTTCAAAAACTTTTTGCCTCAGCTTCTTGAAGATTCTCAATCAAAAGAAAATAAAATCAGCGAGCTTGAAAATGAAGTGAATTATCTAAATGAATCACTATTAGCAAATGAAACTACAAGAAATAAACAATTAGAAGACGAAAAGATTGCTTTATGTAGAGATATAGAACAATTAAACTCAAAAATCAGCTTAATTGAAAAAGAAAAAAATGAAGAGATTTCTAAATCGAAATTTGCTGAATCCCAGAAAATTGAAAAAATTAAAAATTTGGAGGAGCAGATAAATAAGGCAAAATTAGATGAAATTCAAAAAAATGAGCAGATCGCAGTCTTAGAAGGGCAGATAAGTGATGAAATTAATAAGTCTCAGTCAATTGATGCTCAAAAAAGTAAGCAAATAAAGGAATTAGAAGTACAGCTGAAAGAAAAATCTGATTTAATTAACGCAGCTAATTATTCTGATTCTGAAAAGAATGAAATTGTTAAGAAGTTGCAAGATCAACTTGAAGAGAAATCAAAAATAATTGAAAAGATTGAAGAATCCAAACTAATTCTTGAAGGATCTATCAAAGAATTAAACAGTCTATTAGAAGAAAAATCTCTTTTATTAAACAACTACAGAGATGAACTAACTCAAATTACCAAAAACTGCTCAGAATATGAGCAAAAGTAATTTTTATATAGAAATGATGAGTTATCATCTCAATTATCCAATCTCCAAGGTATAATTTCTGAAAAATCTGCATCAGAAGCTTCTCAACAAGACAGGATTAATATTTTAACAAAAGAAATTAGCGATCTACTAGAAAGCATTGAGTATTTGGAAAAATCCTCCCAGCAAAATTCTCAGATTTCATATGATTTGGAGTCAGCAAGGGGAAAAAATGAAAACTTGAATAATGAAATCATTACTTTAAAGGAAGAAATAGCCAAAAATAAAGAAAAATATGAAGGAATTATTACTGATCTTCAAAATGAAATCAATGACAATAAAAACGACATCGAAGATTTTACTGAAAAGTACCAAAATGAAGTAGAAAAATCAAGAAAATTAAAATATGATCTCGATGAAGCCAACAAAAGCTTGCACGAATCAGCAAAACATCAGCAATCATCTTCTTCTGAAAAAATAACCGAGCTTTCTTCTCAAATTCAATTTCTCGAAAGCAAACTTTTAACCGTCGAAAACGG
>CATKHM010000182.1:0-19553 GCA_949751825.1 Blepharisma undulans
GGCTTCTGCAAGTGACAAAGGATCAATTATAGTTACCTCATGCAATTTTAATAATAATTCAGCTGGAATTAATGGTGGAGGAATCTACATCGAAACAAAGTCTACAGCTCCTCTGGGTATGGATTTAATCATTTCTCAAACCAATTTTACTGGGAATAATGCAGAGTACGGATCAGCTTTATTTTTGGATCGTTCTGTATCTTTATCTGAATCTTCAACAATAATTTCTTCTATATTTAAAGAAAATTACTCCAAGAAATCCGGAGCAATTGCTTTATATTATTATAGTGGAATTTTGTCATTCAAATCATGTGAATTTATTGAAAACTCTTCCAGTTTTGGAGCAGTGTTTCATATTGATATTACTGATGACAGCAGTGAGCTGCGCACAAAAGCAATAATTGAGTTATCTACCTTCAGAAATAACACTGGAAGCTTCATAATAAATGTCGACAACCAAAACAGAAATTCTACAGTAGCCACCAAAAATTGTCTGTTTGAATATAATAATGGCATTGCTGTTTCTTTGAATTTTGATTATTTTTCTGATAATGGATCAATATTTCAACACAATTCTGCTAATTTTGGATCTTGTTTTTATCTACAGAACTCAGCTATTTTATATGCAAGCTCTCAATTTCTAAACAATACAAGTGAAAAATATGGAGGAGTTATAGCAATTAGCTTTAAATCAGTTTTTAACTGTGATAATTGCATTTTTATACAAAATAGAGCCAATGGCAAAGGGGGAGTATTAGATTCCGAGCAAGAGTCACAATTTTTCATCTCAAATTCAAAATTCTCAAAAAATTCATGCGGAAAAGATGGATCAGCGATTTCAGTATTTAATTGCAATACAACAACTTCATATATAGAACATACAGAATTTGTCAACAATCATGCAGAAGGCACTGGATTAATTACTTTGATAAGTTCCAAAATTTCATTATTGTCCTCAACTATTAATGGAAACTCTGCAAAAGGATATGCTTCTGGAATTAAATTAACCTTTTCCATTGCTGATCTTCGTAATTTAATATTTGAAAACCAGCAAAGTGTTTCTGGGAGCTTTATATATTTATTCTCCCAAAGCAGCGTATATTTAGAAAATACAACGTTTAATAAAGGCAGTTCCTCTGAGAGTGGAGGCGCAATATATATGAGTTCAAGTACTCTTTTTATAAATTCTTCAGAATTCAGTCAAATTTCTGCTCCAAAAGGAGGCGCAATTTATGCAACCTTTGAAAGTACTGTAAAGATAATAGGCTCTGAATTTCATGATTTGAATAGCCCTTCAGCAGGAGGAATTATATGTGCTGACCAGTCAGATTTATCTATAGAAAAATCAATTTTTTCTCAGTTTTCTTTATCTGGAATATATGGAACACAATTAAAAAATTTGGAAATAAAAAATTCAGCATTTAGCAATGGCAATGGGGCTAATGGTGGAGCTTTATATTGCGATTCCTGCAGTATGGTAAATATTGGATCAAGTAGTTTTAGCAGTAATAGTGCGTCTTTATATGGAGGTGCTCTATTTTTTACTACCAGCGATGTTATAAATAATCCTTACAATATTTCATGGACTGCATTTGATGCTAATATTGCTCAAAATGGCGGTGCCATCTGGATAAGTAATGTAGGAATAAATATTTCATCTTCTGCTTTTAAGAAGAATAAAGCAATATCCAATAAAAATAAAGCAGAATATGGATCTGGGGGAGGAGTACAAATGAGTTGCTCTGATACAAAAATATGCAATTTCATAATGCAGAATACTAATTTTACTGAAAACATTGCAGCATTTAATGGAGGTGCAATTAGCTGAGACGATAGAATACCTAAACTATCCAATAATTATTACGAAGACAACAATGCTGAGTATGGACAGAATATTGCTTCTTATCCTATCAAGTTAATGCAAGTGGCGGAAGATGGAAGTTTAATTGACTATAAAAAAAGAATTTTAGATACCCCTGAATCAGGCTCAAATATAACTGAAATAGCATCTGGACAAAATATTAAAAACCCTCTATTAATTGCCTTGGTTGATGATATGAACAATATTATAAGAACTGATAACTCAAGTGAAGCAAGTCTAAGAGCTGTTAATTCATCCACACAAATATCAGGAACAACCAAAGTAGCAGCTCAAAAGGGAATTTTTAATTTTTCTAAATTTATTGTCTCTGAAGAGCCTGGATCTTCTATACAAATAGTGGTATTTTCTTCAGCAATTGATATAGATAAAATAAAAAAATCTGGAGAGTCTTTCTACAGTCAGAATTTGGCTTTGGATATAAAAATGAGAGAATGCGAAATAGGGGAAGTAAAGTCAGGAAAAAACTGCGAAGTGTGTCCTGAAGGATTTTATAGCTTAAATCCAAATTTAATTTCTTGTTTAGCTTGTCCAGATACTGCCGTTTGCTATGGAAATTATACAATGGTTCCAAAACCCAATTATTGAAGAGACAATATGTATACTGATAAATTTTGGAAATGCCCGCATCCTCAAGCTTGTCTGGGATCGCCAGATATTAATAATATTTCTTTTACAGGAGAGTGTGATAAAGCGTACAAAGGCAATAAGTGCCAATCTTGTAAAATCGGATATTCTCATACTTCTAATAATAAATGTGAAGAGTGTCCTGATACTGAAAGCAATATTTTGGTTCTATTAGGAATTACACTCTCACTCATAATATTATCATTTATTATAGTGAAGACAACAAGAAAATCTGCTTTTAAATCAAAATCACATGTATCAATCTATATAAAAATATTTTTAAACTATCTTCAAACTGTTATTTTAGCTTCCAGTTTCAAACTAAATTGGTCATCAGAAGTTGCCGCTCTCTTTAAAGTCCAAAATAATGCTGACTACATTTATCAACAAATTTATTCATTTCAGTGCATCTTTAAATATGAAAATTCCACCAATACAATTTATTTTAGGACTCTTACAATAATAGCTTTTATTCCTTTTGTGATGCTATTTTCATCATTATTATTTTGATATGCTATCAAACTCTTCAAATCTTCATATAAAACTTTTAGGGATGATTTTATTTCAACATGCATTATTTTATTATTTTTAATTCACCCAAGCATAGTAAAAAAGATGTTTGCATCGATGAATTGCACAGAAATTAATCCTGGTGAATATTGACTTGAAGAAGACCTTGACATTAGATGTTGAAATTATGATCACATTTTTTATATTTTAACACTTTCTTTACCAACTATAATTTTATGAGGAATTGTTTTGCCGACTATTTGTTTGATTAATATTATAAGAAATAGAAAAAGACTTGACAATATCGATGTGAGACTGACATATGGATTTCTTTTCAATGGATTCAAAACTGAGCATTTTTACTGGGAATTTATAATTCTCTATAGTAAAATAATTTTGATTTGCTGTTCTGTTTTTTTAACCAAAATATCTTTAAAGCTTCAAGCACTTATAGTCGCTATTATATATTCAATTTATTTACGCTTGCAATACACAAATAATCCTTATAATGAGAGCAAATTGAATCAAATGGAATTAAGGTCAAAATTAGTTTGCGTTGTAACAATATATAGCGGGCTTTACTATTTAATGGGATCTTTAAACAATGGCGCCAGCATTTTTTTCTATGTTATTATAATGGTAGCAAATTTTTATTTTTTAACTTACTGGGCATTCCATCTAATTAAATCACTTTTTACCACAATTAAAAAAAATGTGAGTGGATGATTGGGTAAAAGTGGATGATTGGGTAAAAGTAAAATTATAAGTGAAATTCAACGAAATAGTCAGAGCCAATTAGACTTAGAGGATCCGAAAATGCCAAGTATAAATTCTTCTATAGCATCACATGAAAATTTAATAAATGAGAATCAGTCTTTTCAATTAGGCAAAGTTGATAGCTATCAAAATATAGAAATACAAGAACAAAACAGTGAAAAATAACTATCAAATGATATTATGGAAGAGATTGATCTAAAATAAGCTTAAATTAATGTTAATAAATTTAAAATATTTTATTATGGTTTAAAAAATTAATAGCATGAAACCTGAATCAGAATTCAGTTAATTGCTTAGCCTTGCAGGATGGAATATAAATAATGAAAGAAAATTACAATAAAGACGAGTTCAATCAAAACGTTAAAAGCAATTTCTTAAATTCTGAAGATCTCAAAGCTAAAGATCTCTCATTTTAAGAAATCCCAATAATCCAGCTAAAGAGGAAGACTTCAAAAACACTTATTATTGAATCAAGAGAATCATAATTTCAAATAGAGCTCAACGAAGCTTATCAAGAATATATTAAAGCATGATATTAATTGACATCTCTTTATCTTCTCAGAAGTGCTGAAATCAATTAATTTTATTTTTTATGACACTGAAATTGAAGAGAAAGTGCTGAATACTCTTGAATCAATAGATTTTTATGCATGCGTTGCCCAACTTTCAGATCCTGAATGATTCTGTTTGGAAACTGGTCGATTTCAGGTTACCTTGATAATTGATTGCGATTATGAAATTCATAGGCTGCATCTGAGCTTGAATTTTATTGTTAATCTATCTCTTTCCTTAAAAGATTAATTTTCTATTAGGATCTTTCAAATTTTCCAATTCATATAATGAAACCATCTGGAACTCCTTGTTTCGATCATCAACTATGCTCTAGCCAAGTGATTTAAAATGCAAAAGAAATTTTGGGAAGGATGATGAGTTTGGGAAGTAAAAAAATTTGGCATAAATAGGAAAAGTGGCATTGAAATGGTTTATTCTTGCCAAAATAAATTTGTAATAATTAATAAATATAACGTTTGAAAAACGCAATCGAATATCTAATAAAAGATGTGTTTAAATTGGTTTTGATATATTTGCAGATGCAACTTTAAGTCTAATTGATGTGCTGATTTGTTTTGATTTTTATTTTATTATAGTATTAGTAAATCATTCAATTTTATAATTTAATTAATTTTATATAAGCATGATTATAAAGCTTTAAATTTCTTTCGGTTTGGTTGAAATTTCAACCCGCTGATGTTTTAGTCTTAACCACAGGTCTCAATTGTTTATTCGATGCATGCATTATAATATTTAGATGCAGTCAGAGCTTTTTTGGTGAATATATTCGCTATGGATCTTAATGTATGCTTCTAGCTGAGGAGATTGCGCTTGCTCTTCTGGCTGCTTAGATTATATGCTTGGAGATGGGAATTGCAATGAAGAATGTAATAACTGAGATTGCAATCTGGATAATTATGACTGTGGGCAATGCGCCTCAGGATGTTTTCCAGTTATGCTGGGAAATGGAGTTTGCGATTCTGAATGCGACAATAAGGATTGCTTATACGATTATAATGATTGCCAATGTGCAGACGGCTGTTCATGAACTGAATATGGCAACTGTAAGCCAGAATGCTTAGTTGCAAGCTGCAATTATGACAAAATTAGCCAATATCCTTCTTCATGATGTCAAAACACTTCCTTAGCAATATTTTCTTCATATCAGCAAATTATACGTAATGATTTTTACTATGTAGTTCATATAGAAGACTGTTATAAAGCTTCAAACTACAATTGCTCTTTGGAAAAAGCTTTATCATTGTCCGAATGCTATGAGGAGTGTAATCTTTTTGAATGCAATTATGCGAACGGAAATTGTGAAGATGCTCTATATCCTTGTAGGCTATCATATAATAACTCATATGGATGCCTTTCTTGCATTGGTTATGGCAATATAAAAAATAGCATTTTAAAAGATAGAAGCTGCTATTTTGACAGTGATTATTCTTATTACTGAAAATCTCCAGACAATTCAAGAACTAAAGATTTGTTGATTGATAATTCTTCATCTAAAAATCCTCATGTTTATTTTGTGAGCGACTCTTATAACTCTTATGATATACCCGCAGATGGTTCTTATATGTTTCCTTATCGTTTCTCTGATATTTCTAAAATCCATCATAATTATGTAGTTGTTTACTTATTAGATCATGGAAATTTCTATTTAGAAACTCCAGCAGCGTGATGAGCTTCGGGAGTTGGGAGTCAATACTATACAAATATTTTTTTAGAGAGTTTTGAACAAAAATATATTAAAATAGCAACCCTTAATAATACAAAAGTCACTTTAAAACGAACGGTAGACAACAAAAACGATACAACATTTTGGTTTTCATTGAAAAATGTCCCGAATATAGAAATAAATAATGTAATATTTGATTGAGAAAATACAGTCTCATCTTGCAATGATGAATATTATTGTGACTATTGCCCACAAGTTACATATGATGTTAATTTAAATTTAGATTATAATGATAGAGGGGAAAATATTTCTGATTATTTACCATCAACTTGATGTCAAATTAACCAAAATATCAATTTTTTTGAGGTTATAGAAACTAACTTGGTTTTTAAGAATGTGAGTTTTATTAACTTTAGATGTGAATTTAGCTCCCTTATATATGTTTCGAATGGGAATGTAACATTAAATAATGTTACTTTTGATAATATAAAAGTTTATGACGGAGAAGAATCAGCAGTTATAGTTTGGAATAGCACCAATAATAGCAAGCATAGTTCAGGGAATTTAATTTTTGAAAATGGTATTGTTAAAAGACTGAACAACGGATTTGAGCTCAAGGATTCAATAAGCACAAAGGGGTTTTTATATGCAGCTAATATTACTTCAGCTACGTTTAAAAATGTTGAATTCAGAAATAATTTGATTATAAAACAATTTCAATTAGATGAAGGTAGCTCATCACTATTCTTTTTAAAATTGTTTCAAGAGCTTAGATTTGATTCTTGTACATTTATATATAATTACTGTGATATGGGAATAATCTATATCGAACAAAGCCATAACGATTATCAAGCAACAGTCAATGATTTTGGAGAGGTCATTTATTCAACACTCAACAATATTTATATTAATAATTCCATTTTTGATTCTAACTATGGAAAGGCTGCTGGAATTTTATATGCGATCTATGAAGATGAGATACAAAATTGATTCATTGAAAGTTCTATTTTTATTACAAATGGTGTTGAAAATGGGCCAATGATCTATTTCGAAAGCGGAAATTTGAATACAAAATATTTAGAAGACACAATAGTAAATGTTGTTGCATCTGATGGAAGCACAATTTCAGCAAAATATTTAGCTAAGTGAGGAAAAATATATAGCTCGAATTTTACTAGAAATTATTCCGGTGGAAATGGTATCTTAGAAATGGTCAAAATAATAAATTTTGAGCTCAAAGATGTATACATGATTTCAAATGGCGCATCTGAGGGTGAAGCAATGAATATCAATTCAATACTTTTAAAGTATTATATTGAAGATCCTGATCTCTATCCTAAACTCCCTATCGTAGATCCTTTGGATTTAAATTGCATAGCATTGTCATCAATTTCTAACTCAATAAATTTATATATGGAATCAGTGCAGATTCAAAACAATTCTTGCAAAGATAGTTCCCCAAGTTTCATTATTTCTAAATCTGAAAATATTACATTTGATAGATCTTATTTTCTTGGAAATAGTGGCTCAGGAAGCAATGGTGTATGCCTAGACATAACTGATAATTCTTCAATAATTATAATGAATACTGAATTCAGCATGAATAAAAACAGTCACACAGGAAACCCAGGAGCAATTAGCAGCGCATCTAATTTATTGATTAGAAATTGCACATTCTTCAGCAATATAGGTTCAGGAGCTGTGTATTTTACTGGGAAAAATTTGGCCATAAACTCATCCCATTTTGACTCAAATAAATCACCAAATTCTCATAGTGGTGGCATTCACTATTTAATAACTCCAAACACTGCTGAAATCTTGAAATTCTCAATCTCAAATTCAGTATTTGTGGACAATTACTGCTATCTTAATGGAGGAGGCGTTTTTATTCAAAGAGGCAGCTCTTCCAAATCTACATTGTCTTTATCGTTTATCGACACAATATTTTTTAGAAATCAAGCTCTAAGTGGCTCTGGTGTTTATATTGATGATAATGTTGTTGTCTCTATTGACTCATCAATTAAAAATTGTGAATTCAAAGAAAATCAATCAAAATCTTCTGCAACATTTTCTGCTTTTTATTTGTATGGGATATTAACTTTTGATAAATGTTATTTCACCAGAAATGCTGGGGCATTTAGTTCAGCATTAAGCATAGAAATTGGAGAAAATTCTATTGAAAGCCCTTCAAAAATGGTAATAAGCAGCTCTATTTTTCAATTTAACTATGGAAATGCAGTCATATCCCTTGAAAATGCAAATCTGAATTCAACCTTAGAAATATTTGAATCTTTGTTTGAGTATAATATAGGCTCTATCTACTCGCTTAATAACGGTTATATAAATGATAAAAACTCAAAAGTACAGCATAATTATTCTCCTAATTCTGGTGGAGCATTAAATATCAGAAATTCAGCAGTATTTTATTCTGAAGACTCTACCTATTTAAATAATAGCAGCAAACTTAATGGTGGTGTTGCCTCAATTAGCTTAGAATCCAAATTTTTTTGCCACTTCTGCATATTTGAAAATAACTATGCAGGATCGTCAGGTGGAGTTATGTATACAGATTCAAATGCACAATTTTTTATTTCTAAATCTAATATATCGAAAAACTCATGTCAAAAATCTGGATCAGCTGTATTTATGGTGAGCACTTTATCCAATTCAGCAATAAGTGATTCCGAAATAACTGAAAATCATTCATACAATGAAGCATCCATATATCTTTCTTCATCTCAAATTTTAATATCTTCCACAAAAATTAGTAAAAATTCTGCTGAAAAAAATCCAAGTATAGAAATTGAGGACTCTTCTATCACTATTCTTAACTCTGATTTTTCTGATCAAATTGGAGATCAAGGATGCTTTCTTCGTTTAGGTACTAGTTATGCAAAAATAGTGAATACTATTTTTTATAAAGGATTTTCAGAAAAATCTGGAGTTGCTATCCGTGCTACATCAAGCAGTTTGGATATTTTATCTTCAACATTTTCAGAGCTTTGAATAGATACTATTGGAGCTGCAATTTATTTGTCCGAAGAAAGTAATATTTCAGTGAAAAATTCAATGTTTATTAATACAAATATTTCCTTTGATGCATCTTTCAGCTCACTTTATATATCAGATACTTTATTTGAAAATTATACAAGTTCTGCTATTTCCGCAGTAAATTCAAATTTGAATGTCTTCAATTCAGACTTTTCTTATGGTTCTGGAACAAATGGAGGAGCTATTTTTTGTTCAGAATGCTCCAATGTGTCCATCAATTTTTCATCTTTTACAAACAATTTTGCAGATAATGGAGGAGCAATTTATATTGAAAATAATATCGATCATCCTGAACCTTATCAATTTTTTATTGCTCACTCGTCCTTTATTTTAAATAGAGCTGGCAACGGTGGAGCAGTTTGAGCAAATAACGCGAATTCTCATATTACTTATTCGAATTTTGCTGAAAATTATGCTAAAGCTTATCAAACTGAAAGTTTGCAAGACATAGTTGATGGAATTGGCGGAGCAATAAAACTAAGTTGTCAAGATTCAATTTCAACTTGCCATTTTTATTTACTGTCAAATAATTTTAGCAATAATACCGCAACTTATAATGGAGGAGCTATTAGTTGAGATGACTCGAAGCCTTTATTTTCCAACAATACTTTCCAAAATAATTCAGCACAATATGGAAATGACATTGCATCGTTTCCCACTGATATTGTTTTTCTTTATAGCATAGATGGAGCAAATACGGATGTGAATGTTGTTTATGATACAAGCTCTGGTTTAGCCTTAAATAATATAGGATCAGGTCAGAAAAATAATCCTTCGCTTGTTTTTGCATTAGTTGATGATCTTAATCAAATTATAGCAACAGATATTAAAAGCCAAGCTCAAATGCAAGCAATAAATGATGATACAATTATTTCTGGAATTCTAGTAACTGAGGTGAAAAATGGAATTTTTAATTTTGAGGAATATATAATTGTTGCTAAGCCAGGCTCATCTACTCAAATTAGTATAGTGTCTGATGCTATTGATATTTCAAAAATCAGAACTTCACCCAATGACTTAATGATGTCGCAAAATTTCACAATAAATGCAAATTTAAGGCTATGCAAAATTGGAGAAGGAACCATAGGCTTGATCTGTGAAGTCTGCTCAGAATTTTATTATAACATTGACGTTAAAGATTCCAGGTGTTTAGATTGTCCTTCTGGTGCTATTTGCTACGGAAACTATACAATGGTTCCTAAATCCGGTTATTGAAGAGATAACAAATTTACTGATACTTTTTGAAAATGCCCATTTTCATCTGCTTGTTTGGGATCTCCAGATCTTTCTAATATATCTTTAACAGGATATTGCAAAGAAGGGTACGAGAGTAATATGTGCCATTCATGTGAGAGAGGCTATTCAAGGCTATATAAAAATGAGTGCCAGCCTTGTCTTGATATAATTAGTAATATTTTTAGATGGCTTGGGCTTTTCACTGCTTTAATTTTTATTTCAGTTTTGATTATTTACTCTATAAGAAACTCTGCATTCAAACCAGAGTCATTTTCATCAATATATATCAAAATATTCTGGAATTACCTGCAAATCATGATTATTATAGCAACATTTAACTTGAATTGGCCATATGAATTAGGTAAACTTCTATATATTCAGACATGCATTGACTATATTGGAGCTCAGTTATTCTCTTTTGACTGCTTCTTGCAATCATCTGAGTCAAAGGATAAAGTTTATTATGATAAAATTTTAATCACAAGTTTGACTCCTTTTTTCCTGAATTTTGTATCTTTTGCAATATGGTGAATTATTTATGCATTAAAAACAAAAAATATAAAGGAAATGAAAAATGATTATATATCGACATGTGTTATTTTGATTTTTGTGGTCCATCCAAGCATCACAAATATCATGTTTAATATTTATAGTTGCAAAGAAATAAACCCTGGCGAATTTTGGCTCAATGCTGATCTCGGAATTCGATGCTGAGATCATGATCATTTATTTTATGCGTTTTTAATAGCACTTCCAACGATCATTATATGAGTCATCGCAATTCCTGGACTATGCTTTGTCAATTTGCTTAAAAATAGGAATTTTTTAGATAAAATTTGAATTAGGTTGAGATATGGGTTTTTTATTAATGGGTACAATCTCAAGCATTACTATTGGGAATTCGTAGTTTTATATTATAAGGTCATTTTAATAAGTTGCTCAGCATTTTTATCGAATATATCAATAAATGTGCAAGCTCTTACAATTGCGATCTTATTGGGTTTATTTTTGCATATTCAAGCAAAAAATCACCCTTTTTCAAAACTATTTTTTAACAAAGCAGAAGATTTTTCAAGAATAGTTTCATTGGTAACTATTTTAGGTGGTCTTTTCTTTTTAACTGATGATTTAGAAAAAGTGACTGCAGGTATTTTTCTACTTATTATATTAATATCAAATGCTCTTTTTATTTTTTATATTATAGGGAAAATTTTGACCCAATTTGCTTTTGTTAAGAAAGCTTTATACATTTTTTATCAAGGGAGAAAAAGAGCATATGTAATTCAGGATATTGCAGAAGAAAATAGTAAAGAGTCAAAAATTAACAGTTATCAAAGCTTTGAACTATCTATAAATTCTGGACTAAATGTGGGCATAGGCTCAGCTGAACAAGATCCATGCCCTTCTGACCAAAGCATATTAATAAATAATTAAATCATCCAGAATAGGCTCTTAGTTGATATTAAGTATAATTAAATTGTGCATATAGAATAATGGAAAACAAAATTATAATACTTTCCTAATAAGTTTAATCGCGCCCGAGGCGTCTCCTTTTCTGATAATCTTCATAAAATTCTTTTCTTCAATTTTCTTCAATATTAATTAATTTTCCTAATTTCTTATATTTTCATCATTTCTTGAATTTTCGTTGATTTTTCTCAATTTGTTACTTAGGATTTCTTCAAATATCCAATTTTCCTAAAAGAATAGATTGATAAATCTCGCCTTATAAATGATTTATTTATCATTCTTCCTTTGAATTAAAGTTAGAAGCACAGATATTGCATGCAATTTGCATGAATGCCCTCCAATAATTGTAATTTCTATGCAGCAAGGAGACGGCAATTGCAACTTAAGTTGCATGAGTCCTTATTGCAATTATGACACAGGAAGTAATTTTCAAAGCTTTGATGATTACTTAAAATCAGATTGCTATGAGCCATGCGCAAACCATTTGTGTATGCTTTTCATTATTGATACTTTATGCAATGATTGGTGCAATACACAAGAATGCGGCTACTTTTTTGGGAAATGCCCATTTTGCGCTCCATCATGTACTTAATATTTAGGTACAAAAATAGACGAAAGAGGTTGATTTTTTTGTGATGAAGACTGCGACTCAAATTCATGCTTTTATCATCCTTGGACTTGCGAAGCTTGCTCTAATTTTGGGTGCAATTCTACTATATGAGGAGATGGGGTATGCAACAAAGAATGTGATAACCCAGAATGCAAATTTGATAATTTTGACTGTTTAAATTCTACCTGTGCTCCTAATTGTAATACCTGGATGGTAGGGAACTCTATATGTGATGAAGCTTGCTATGTAGAGGAGTGCAATTTTGATGAAGCTGATTGCAATTGTGCGCAAGAGTGTTTTGATTCTTTATTGCAAAATCAAGTTTGTGATGAAGTTTGTAATAATAAAGCTTGCAATTTTGATGATGGAAAATGCGGATATTGTGCTAGTGGCTGCTCATTAGAAATGCTCTATAATGATATATGCGATGATGCATGCAATAATTTTGAGTGTAAATATGATCATAACACTTGTGGATGTTCTGATGATTGTAAAGCCGAAGATTACGGAAAGTGTAAACCAGAATGTTTAATAGCTGACTGTGAATGAGATCAAGTTAGCACCAACACTTCCAAAAGATGCCAAGACAAAGACTTATTTTTATATACTGTTTATCAACAAGTGATAATACAAGACTTTAATCTCCCAGTCACTTTTGATGATTGCCTTGAGGAGTCCAATTATACATGCACGTTGGAAATGTCTCTCAATTCAAGTGGATGCTATTCTGAGTGTGATAGCTCACAATGCAATTGAAATATTTGCCATCCCCCAAACTACTATCTCTGAACAAAATGGGAAATTAGCTGGTACTGCACAACTAATTCATCATGCTCTTTATATAGCAATACTGATTATCCTTCAAAAATAGAATTATACGGGGTTGAAATAGACTATACAAATAGTCATTTGGATTCAGATTTTTATATTTATCATGTAACTTCGACTCAAACAGGTTCCTTTCCACGTGGAGATGGAAGTATTTATTTTCCTTTTGAAACCCTTGATTATGCTCTGCAGTCTATTGAATACTTATCAAATCAAATTAATATTTTGTATTTAGCGAATGATGGAGATTATATTTTATCCAATTGTGATTCATTTTCTTCATTCAAAGGCTTTACGCTAACTACATATGACGCAAATAAAATTACGATAAAAGTCAAAGGGTGGTTGATGGTATCGTGCATAATAAATGGTTCAGCTAAGTTTGAAAATGTGATTTTTGATGGTGGAGAGCAATATATTACATGCGACGATAATGAATACTGTGAATATTGCGCATATAGCACTTACAATGACACTGATGGATATTATTACAGTGATAGAAATGAGCCTATCTCTCAAGATTTGCCTATAAATTACTGTGAAACAGATCAAGCTACTGACCTCAGTCTTTTTAAAATGACTAATTCTGAATTGATATTAAAAAATGTGGAAATAAAAAACATGAGATTTAATTATGATTCGATTATATCAGGCTCTGGATCCTTGAGTATAGTTAATGCTAATTTCGACAATATCAGGTTGAAAGGTCAGGAGCAGAATGCTGTTATAAAAAGTGCAGGGTTAGACATTTTGTATCTTAACGGGTCTGTAAAAAGGCTAAACAATGGGTATGAGCTTGGTGACTCATTTGATTTTCGAGGATTTTTATATTCTACTAGTTCATTGTCCATTGTAATAAAAAATGTGGATTTTAAATACAATTTGGTTTATTTAAAATCACAAAGTTCTTTATCAAGTGCTTCATTAATTTACATAAACCAAATGAAAAATATTGAAATCGAAAATTGCACTTTTGAGTATAATTATTGTCAAACAGATCTATTGTACTCAGAAATTAACGTTACAAACTATGGAACAAGTCGCAATGAATCTTCCTTTTTATCTTATTTGACACTTGTGCATATATATATCCATGGAGTGAATTTTATATCGAATTATGGAAATCTGGGATTAATTCATATTGAATTTTTGAATAGACTCTTAAATATTAATTTGTACAATTTGACATTTGAATCAAATGGTGCAGAAGAAGGCTCATTAATTTACATTAGCAATCCAAAGATATTAGACGAATATAAAGCTCAATCAACTAGCAGTGTCAAGCTGCCATCCACCAAAACAGTTACAGTAATTTTATTGCCAAGATGATGCAAAATGACTAATATTACATTTAAAAATAACCATGCACAATCCATGATCACTACAATTAATTTGGTTAATTTTGATATAAAAGATTTAGTTATTGACTCCAATGGATCTTTAAAAGAGGATAAAAATATAGATACTTTACTCTTAGACTATTTTATTAAAAATAGAGATATCGAAAATCTATATATAAGCAAAAGAAAAAATAGTACTTTTTCAATTGACTGTAATTATATGGTTTCTTTATCGAATTCTTATAATTTGGATATTATTCCTCTTTCAATCACTAATAATACCTGCAGAAAATCTTCGCCAACTTATATTGTTTATAACTCAGATATCAAAGATTTATCTTCACTTAGCTGTATTGGGAATACAGGAAATGGACCTTTACCAGTGTGCTTTTATTTTGTAGGGCATTATGATAGAAATATTAAGGATTCAATATTCATAGGGAATACAAATTATAATATCTCTGGTAATGGAGTAATCCAAATAGAAAGTGAAAATAAATTATACATTACAAACTGCTGATTTATTGACAATTCTGCTGGCCTTACGCCTGCAGTTTATTTTTCAGGCCAAAATCTTTATATCGATTCCTCTAAATTTGAGTCAAACGAATCAAGATTAGGCAATGGAGGAGCAATTTATTTTATCTTGGCTTCTGCAAATGATAAAGGATCAATTATAGTTACTTCAAGCAGTTTTATAAATAATTCAGTTGAAATGGATGGTGGTGGAATCTACATTGAAGCAAAATCAACAGCACCTTTAGGCATGGATTTAATTATTTCTCAAACCAATTTTATTGGGAATAATGCAGAGTATGGATCAGCTTTGTATTTAGACGATTCCGTATCTTTATCTGAATTCTCAACAATAATTTCTTCAAAATTCAGAGAAAATTATTCTAAAAAATCTGGAGCTATTGCTTTATATTATTATAGTGGGATTTTGTCACTCAAATGATGTGAATTTATTGAAAATTCTTCCAAATTTGGAGCTGCTTTTCATATTGATACAACTGATGATAGCAGTGAGTTGCGTTCAAAAGTAATAATTGAATTATCTGTCTTCAGAAATAACACTGGAAGCTTTATAATAAATGTAGACAATCAAAACAGAAATTCTACGGTAATCACGAAAAATTGTTTATTTGAATATAATCATGGCATCGTTGTTTCTTTAAATTTTGACTATTTTTCTGATTATGGATCAATATTTCAACGCAATTCTGCTAGTTTTGGATCTTGTTTTTATCTTCAGAACTCAGCCATTGCGTATGCGAATTCTCAATTTCTAAACAACACAAGTGAGAAATATGGAGGAGTTATATCAATTAGCTTTAAATCAGTTTTTAACTGTGATAACTGCACTTTTATACAAAATAAAGCCAATGGTATAGGAGGAGTATTGGATTCTGAGCAAGAATCACAATTTTTCATCTCAAATTCAAAATTCTTACAAAATTCATGCGGAAAAGATGGATCTGCAATTTCTGTATTTAATTGTAATACAACAACTTCATATATAGAACATACAGAATTTATCAACAATCATGCAGAAGGCACTGGATTAATTACTTTGATAAGCTCCAAAATCTCACTATTATCATTAACTATTAATGGAAATTCTGCAAAAGGATATGCTTCTGGGATCAAATTAACCTTTTCCATAGCTGATCTTAGTAATTTAATATTTGAAAATCAGCAAAGTATTTCAGGGAGCTTTATATATTTATTATCTCAAAGCACCATAAATATAGTAAATACAACGTTTTATAAAGGCAGTTCTTCTGAAAGTGGAGGAGCAATATACTTGAGTTCAAGCACTCTTTTTATAAATTCTTCAGAATTCAGTCAAATTTCTGCTCCAAAAGGAGGCGCAATTTATGCAACCTTTGAAAGTGCTGTAAAGATAATAGGCTCTGAATTTCATGATTTGAATAGCGCTTTAGTAGGAGGAATCATAAATGCTGATCATACAGATTTATCTATAGAATATTCTATTTTTTCTCGGTTTTCTTTATCTGGAATATATGGAACACAATTAAAAAATTTGGAAATAAAAAATTCAGCATTCAGCAATGGCATAGGGGTTAATGGTGGAGCTGTCTATTGCGATTCATGCAATATAATAAATATTGAATCAAGTATTTTTAGCAGTAACAGTGCGTCTTTATATGGAGGTGCTCTATTTTTTACTACCAGAGATATAATAATCGATCCATACAATATTTCTGAATGTATATTTGATGCTAATATTGCTCAAAATGGAGGTGCTATCTGAATAAGTAATGCAGGAATAAATATGGCATCATCTACTTTTAATAAGAATAAAGCAATATCCAATAAAAATACTAAAGAATATGGAGATGGGGGAGGAATTTGAATGAGCTGCTCTGATGCAAAAATATGCAATTTCATAATACAGAATACTAATTTTACTGAAAATATTGCA
This sequence comes from Blepharisma undulans, assembly GCA_949751825.1. Taxonomy (NCBI): domain Eukaryota; phylum Ciliophora; class Heterotrichea; order Heterotrichida; family Blepharismidae; genus Blepharisma; species Blepharisma undulans. The sequence continues at coordinate 17,014 of CATKHM010000182.1, forward strand.
ACATTTAATGGAGGAGCAATTAGCTGAGATGATAGAATACCTCAATTCTCAGATAATTATTATAAAAACAACAATGCTGAGTATGGAAAGAATATTGCTTCTTATCCTATCAAGCTAATGCAAGTAGCAGAAGATGGAAGTTTAATTGACTATAAAAGAAGAATTTTAGATACACCGGAATCAAGCTCAAATATAACTGAAATAGCATCTGGACAAAATATTAAAAATCCTCTATTAATTGCTTTGGTTGATAATATGAACAATATTATAAAAACTGATAACCTAAGTAAAGCAAATATAAGAGCTTTAAATTCATCTACGCAAATATCAGGAACAACCAAAATAAGAGCTGAAAAAGGAATCTTTAATTTTTCTAAATTTATTATCTCTGAAGAGCCTGGATCTTCTATACAAGTAGTCGTATTTTCTTCAGCAATTGATATAGATAAAATAAAAAAATCTGGCGAATCTTTTTATAGTCAGAATTTGATATTGAATATAAAAATGAGAGAATGTGAGATGGGAGAAGTAAAATCAGGGAAAAATTGCGAAGTGTGTCCTGAAGGATTTTATAGCTTAAATCCAAATTTAATTTCATGTCTAGCTTGTCCAGATACCGCCGTTTGCTATGGAAATTATACAATGGCTCCAAAACCCAATTATTGAAGAGACAATATGTATACTGATAAATTTTGGAAATGCCCATATCCTCAAGCTTGTCTGGGATCGCCCGATATAAATAACATTTCTTATACAGGGAAATGCGATAAAGCGTACAAAGGTAATAAATGCCAATCCTGTCAAATCGGATATTCTCATACTTCTAATAATAAATGTGAAGAGTGTCCTGATACTAAAAGTAATATTTTGGCTCTATTTGGAATCACACTTTCACTCATAATATTGTCATTTATTATTGTGAAGACAACAAGAAAATCTGCCTTTAAATCAAAATCACATGTATCAATCTATATAAAAATATTTTTGAACTATATTCAAACAGTTATTTTAGCTTCCAGTTTCAAACTAAATTGATCATCAGAAGTTGCCGCTCTCTTTAAGATTCAAAATAATGCTGACTACATTTATCAACAAATTTATTCATTTCAGTGCATCTTTAAATATGAAAATTCCACCAATACGATTTATTTTAGAACTCTTACAATAATTGCTTTTATTCCTTTTGTGATGCTATTTTCATCATTATTATTTTGATATATTATCAAGCTAATCAAATCCTCATATAAAACTTTTAGGGATGATTTTATATCAACGTGTATCATTTTGCTATTTTTAATCCACCCTAGTATCGTAAAAAAGATGTTTGCGTCCATGAATTGTACCGAAATTAACCCTGGTGAATATTGGCTTGAAGAAGATCTTGATATTAGATGTTGAAATTATGACCACATTTTTTATATTTTAACACTTTCTTTGCCAACTATAATTTTATGGGGAATTATTTTGCCATCTATTTGTTTGATTAATATTATTAGAAATAGGAAAAGACTTGATAATATCGATGTCAGGCTGAGATATGGGTTTCTTTTTAATGGACTTAAAGCTGAGCATTTTTACTGGGAATTTATTATTCTCTATAGCAAAATAATTTTGATTTGCTGCTCTGTATTTTTAATGAAAATCTCTTTAAAGCTTCAAGCACTTATAGTAGCTATTATATATTCAATTTATTTACGTTTGCAATACACAAATAATCCTTATATAGAAAAAAATTTGAATCAAATGGAATTACTATCAAAATTAGTTTGTGTTGTGACAATATATAGTGGGCTTTACTATTTAATGGGATCTTTAAGCGATGGAGCCAGCATTTTTTTCTATGTTATTATAATGGCAGCAAATTTTTATTTTTTAATTTACTGGGCGTTTCATCTAATTAAATCAATTTTTACCACAATTAAAAAAAAAGTGAGTGGATGGTTGGTTAAAAGCGGATGATTGGGTAAAAGTAAAGTTGCAAGTGAAATTCAAGAAATTAGCCAGAGCCAAATATACTTAGAGGATCCAAAAATGCCAAATATAAACTCTTCTATAGCGTCAAATGAAAATTTAATGAATGAGAATCAATGTTTTGAATTAGGCAAAGTTAATACCTTTCAAAATATAGAAATGCAAGAGCAAAACAGTGAAAAATAGCAAACAAATGAATTCATAGAAGAGAACAACTAAAATTATCTTAAGTTAATGCGAATGAAATAAAATATTTTATTTTTGATTTAATAAATGATAATATGGAACTGAATCAAGAAATCAGTTCAAATTGCTTAAACTTGCAGAGTGGATTCGAGGCAATAAAAGAAAATACACTGAAATTAGTTCAATTAAATCACTGATTATACTTTTTTTTGTCTTCTAAGGACCTCAAAGCTAAAAGATTACTCATTTTAAGAAATTCCAATAATCCAGCCAAAGAGGAAGATTTCAGAAGTACTTGCTTATTAAATCAAGAGAATTCCAATAATGCTAGTCCAAAATTCATTGAACCTTATCAGGAATATATTAAAGATCTATATCATTCA
>CATKHM010000182.1:19653-30103 GCA_949751825.1 Blepharisma undulans
TTCCAATAATCCAGCCAAAGAGGAAGATTTCAGAAGTACTTGCTTATTAAATCAAGAGAATTCCAATAATGCTAGTCCAAAATTCATTGAACCTTATCAGGAATATATTAAAGATCTATATCATTCAATGTCTATCATGTTTTTACCAACATCTGCGGCATCTTAGCATTTAGCCTTGTATTTCTTAGAGAAGATTGATTTAAAAGCCACAAAGGGTCACTGTAAAGAAACCAGCAACAATTACTAAGAGGGCAGAAAAATGCCAAGTATAAATTCCTCTATAAGATCAAATGAAAATTTAATATCGAAAATCAGACATTTGACTTAGGCAACGCTCATAACTGCCAAAACGAAGAAATTCAAGAGTAAAATAGTAAATAATAAAATTATTTATAATTTTTTCAAATAGTTCTATAATGCTGCTTAATCTAAATATTTATTATTATTTACCAAATTTATAATATGGAGCCTGAGCCTAAAACTCTGTTCAAATTGCTTAACCTTGGAGGATGAAACTGAAGCAATGAAAAAAATTATATTGAAGATGAGTTCAAACAAAATGCTGACACTAAATTTTTGAATCCTGAAGACCTCAAAGCCAAAACATCTTCCATTTTAAGAAATCCCAATAATCCAGCAAAAGAAAAAGATTTCAGAAGCACTTGCTTATTGTGTAAGAAGAATCCTGGTTCCAATCTAGAGTTCAATGAAGCTTATCAAGAATATTTGAAAGCTTATCGACGATCTACGTCTCTTTATCTTCTTGTAAGAGCTGATGATCAAGCTAATTTGCGTATTTATGACACTGAAAACGAAAAAGTAGATGTGAAAGCGCTGAATACTCCAGAGCCGATAGACGTGTACACATGTGTTGCTCAACTCCCAGGTGCTGAGTTATTCTGCTATGGAAACTGGCCGATTTCTGGAATTACCTTTATAATTGATAGTAATTATAAAATTCATAGACTGCCATCTGGAACTCCTTGCTTTCATTCATCAGCTATTTATTTTAAAGGAAACGTCTACTGCTTTGGAGGATGCAATAAAAGCATTTTAGCTTTATCTCGCAGGTTTGATTTAGCAGCAAAGAGATGAATAGATTTGGTCCCAATGCCAAAAGCTGACTGATATTGCAGCACAGTTATCATTAATGAAAATATTTTGATTTCTGGACTGGTCAATAGAAGAATTTTGTTGTATTCAATAAATCTTAATTCATTCTCACAAATTCCTTATGATTTTGTAGACTTGAGAAGAAAATTTCTGATAAATACAGTAGAGAGACTATATTTGATATGCGATAATGGATCAATTTATGAAAGCGAAGCATGAAATGAGTATAATTGAGAAATAATGGGAAAATTAGCAATCAATAGCTCCCCTTCAAGAGTTTTTTGGACATATAATAAAGGAGGAGTCTATATTGGATGCATCAATAATAAAGACTGCGAAAAGACAGAAAATTACTATAAATTTAATTCCAATGAAAAAAATGTAATTGAACTAAGTAAGAGGAAGATTAAATAAAATCGATATTTAGTAACTTATACTTTGGATTAACATTAAAATAGTTTACTCTTATAGTTTGACTTCTTCAGAATCGATTTTAATCATTTCGCTCTGATTGAATTCATTACTATATAGGCTTAAAGCTTGATTTTCACTTAAAAAATTTTCATTTGATGATACTGATACATTAATTCTTTTGCTGAAAATACCAGAATTAATACCAATATGCCCTTGAAGCACTTCCGCATTTTTATCTCTTAAATCCACATTGTCAGAATTGTTATTAGCCCTATATTTATTTCTCCAATCAGCTATTCGCTTATTTATTTTTATCAAAATTCCTTTGAATAGATGCCATATCCAATAAATCAAAAAATAAAAATTTGCAATTGCAATCAAAACAAATAGAAAGTAGCTTGCCATGGTTCCAAGAGAACCCATTAAATAATAAAGTCCACAGTAAATGGTAACTACGCATACAATCTTCGCTCGTATTTCCATTTGATTTAAGTTGGAATCATTATAAGGATTATTAAAATACTGTAGATGAAGATAAACTGTATATAAAATAGCCACAATAAGGGCTTGCAATTCAATTGATATCCTTGTTAGAAAGACTGAGCAGCAAATAAGCATAATTTTACTGCACAAAATAATAAATTCCCAGTAAAAATGCTTTATTTTATATCCATTGAAAAGAAATCCATATCGAAGACGCACATGCATACTATCCAATTGGCTTTTATTTCTTATTAAGTTTATCAGACAAATTATTGGCAAAAGAATTCCTCATATTATGATAGATGGCAAAGCAACTGTAAATGCATAAAAGAGATGATTGCTGTCTCAGCAACGAATATCAAGATCTATTTCCAACCAATACTCCCCATCATTTATTTCTGTACAATTCATAGATGCAAACATGGTTTTTACTATATCCGGGTGAATCAAAAATAATAAAATTATGGATGTTGATATAAAATCATCCCAGAAAGTATGATAAGATTTTTTAACCTTTTGAAAAAATATTCAAAATAACAATGATAAAAATATCATACAAACTGGAATTAGTGCCGCAACAATAAGAGTTCTGAAGTAGATCAAGTCTTGCGATTTTTCACTTTGGAATAAGCATTGAAGCGAATAGATTTGTTGATGGATGTAATCGGATTTTAATTGAACTGTAAAAAGCTCTAAAACTTCGTCTGGCCAATTAAGCTTGAATGTTGAGGCCAAAATGGCCATTTGGAGATAATTCAAAAATATTTTTATATGAATTGAAAGATGCGATTTAGGTCTAAAAGAGGATTGTCTGGTTGCTTTTACCATGAGGAATGAAACAAATATAAGCATCAAAGTGATTCCTGTTATTATTCAAATATTATTTGTCTTATCTGGGCACTTGTCACATTTATTTTCTACAGTGTGTGTATATCCAATTTGGCATGATTGACATTTGTTCCCTTTGTAAATCTTTCCGCAGTCTCCTGTTAATGAAATATTATTTTTATTGGGAGAGCCCAGACACGCTGGAGGGTAGGGACATCTTCAAAATTTGTCTGTAAACATATTGTCTCTCCAATAGCCAGGCTTGGGCACCATTGTAAAGTTTCCGTAGCATTCAGCTGTATCAGGGCAAGATAAACATGATATTAAATTGGGATTTAGGCTATAAAAGCCTATGGGGCATACTTCACAATTTTTTCCTGATTTTATTTCTCCTATTTCGCATTCTCTGATTTTTACATCAAAAATGATACTTTTGCTAAATAATGTTTCTCCTGATTTTTTTATTTTATCAGTATCAATTGCAGATGAGGTGACTATTATTTGTATATCAGACCCTGGCATCTCTGAAATAACGAAATCAGAAAAATTAAAAATCCCTTTGTTAGCGACAACTTTGATTTTCCCAGAAATCTGTGTTGTCAAATTGACTGATTTCAGTTCTGCTTCACTGATACTATCTGTTTTTATTATATTATTCATATCGTCAACTAATGCAATCACTAATTTATTTTCAACGGTTTGTCCTGGAGCAATTCCAATCAAGCTAGAATTCGATATAAAATCAGCTAGCCTTTTATTTTTATAGCCTTCCAAAGATCCATCTATATTGACTTGCATTAATTTCACAGGATGCGAAGCAATATTTTCTCCATACTCAGCGACATTATTCTCGTATGAATTATTGATGAATTCAGGCAAATTATCATCTCAATTTACAGCTCCTCCGTTAAATTGTGCAATATTTTCATCAAAATTATTTGAGTGAATTCAAAATATGCATGTTTGAATATTTGGGCAGCTTATTCTGATTGCTCCTCCGTTTCCATATTCTATCTTATCATGCTTTGAAATGGCTTTATTTTTTATGAAATCAGATAAGGATATATTTAGGTCTATAAGATTTGAATTAATGGCTCCTCCACTTTGGGCACTATTATTTACAAATTTGCACGCTGAAACATTGTGCATTGCATTTATTTTATTACCAGCCGTAAAAAATAAAGCGCCTCCATATAATTCAGCGCTATTATTATCGAATGTACAAGAGATGATGTTAATATCACTGCACGAATCACAGGAGATTGCCCCACCACTAGGTCCAAAGCCATTTCTGAATTCTGAATTCGTCACATTTAAATTTTTCAGCTGCTTCCCATAAATTCCTGTTAAATAAAACTTATCAAATCTTGAGTTTTCTATACGCAAAGAGGCTTGATTGGCATTGATGATTCCACCTGCTGCTGAACTCTTGAGGTTGTAAAATTCAGAATTGCTTATAATTATTGTACTTTCAAAAGCAGAATAAATAGCGCCTCCTTTTGGAGATGTTAAATCAGTAAAAATTGAGGAATTTATAAATATTAAACTTTCACTTGAATAAATTGCTCCACCATTTTCTTCTGAATTCCCATTATAAAAAGTTGTATTTTGAATTTTCACATTGCTATCTGCAAGAGCATAAATAAAACTTCCAGACTCGCCCGAATGGTTTGAAAACTTGGAATTAAAAATTATGGCGGTTGCATAGGTTAATTTAATTCCAGCTGTATATCCTTCATTTGAATTACTGTCAAATATAGATGACAATATGGATGCCGTAGAACTGATGAATGTAATTACTCCTGAACCTGATCCATAGTTTTCAGTAAAATTTGAGTCCATTATAGAAGAAGCTGTATTGTTACAATTAAAAGCAAATATTGCTGATCCATCACTTCCGCATGAATTTTGGATAAAACTGGAATTTGATATAAAGAATTGAGAATCTTGCTCAGCAATCAATGCACCTCCTTTACCTTTGATAGCTTGGTTTCAGCTGAATGTGCAATTGTCACATTTGAAAATTGATTTAAAACTTATTGCCACTACTCCTCCATTCTCATCACTAGTGTTGTTTAAAAAATATGAGTTTGCATTCAATATTGCTGAGTTTTGAAGAAAAAAGCAAGATCCAAAAGATGCAGCGTTATTTTGAAAAATTGAGCCGTGATCAGTAAAATAGTCATGATTTAACGAGACAACACTGCCATTATTATATTCAAATAAGCATTCGTTGCTTTCAATTGATGAATTTCTGTTCAGGCTATCTACATAAATGATAGAACTTCCAGAGTTTCTTCTGAATTTAGAAAGTTTAATAATTGCCTTTGATGACAAACTTGGTGTATCTTCGGGGATATCAATGTGAAAAACTGCTCCCATATTGTAAGAAATATTTTCAATAAAGTTGCAAGATAAAATAGACAAAATTCCACTGCTATAATATATAAGGCTGAGCCGTATTTAGCCTCATTTTCAAAAAAGATTGAATGTGAAATGACAAGTTCAAGTTTCAACATAGACGATGATTTTTCTTTTATAAAAATGCTTCCACCATTTATATTTGCTGAATTCTTAGTAAAATTGGACGATGAGATGATAGCTGATCCAACATTGATTGAAGAAGATAAAATTAAATGTAAGCATCCTCCATCGCCATATATTGATTTATTTAATTCAAATGTAGAAAACTCAATATAAATACTTTTACCAGAGAAGTATAAAGGCATAAGACTCGCAGAATTATTAAAAAATGAGCATTTTGAAATATATAAACTATTTTCTCCGTCTATTTGAAATATTCCAATCCCTGATTTGTGATGATTTCTGTTTCCAATGAATTTAGAATTTGTTAAATTTCTATCATAAGACCCCAAAAAATGCAAGCATATAGGCAAGAGTCCATATCCAATATTATTTATGCAATTAATATCAGCTAGATCTCTGACATCTGAATTATAAATTTTAAAAGTAGGTGACGAGTTTCTACATATATTATTTTGCATCCTTACTGCTGAAATTTTAAAATTATATGGGCTTTCTATCAAAACCATATAATTACAATCAATATATTGAACATAGGATTTTCCTTGGCTTATATATAAATTTTGAGCATTTCTATTTTCGATAAAATAATCAAAAAGCAGAATATTAGCATTTTTATTTTCTATTGGTGATCCATTTGATTCGATCAATAAATCCTCTATATCAAAATTAACCAAGTTAGTTGTATTAATAATACCCAAAGCATGGTTATCTTTAAATGTAGCACCAGTGATTTTGCATCATCTTGGAAGTAAGATCAGATTTAATGTTCCTTTTCCATAAACCACTATGTTAACATGCATCTCATTTTTATACTCATCCAAAATAGTAGGATTATATATATAAAGTAAAGAATCTTGCTCAGCCCCATTTGATTCAAAAGTAACGTTGCTTATATAAATATTCAGCAATTTGTTTATAAATTCTATATGAATGATGCCAAGAGTGCCATAGTTTGAGATAAATCTAGAGTTTTGAACATAAATATGGGTGTAAGCTAGATATTTCAAATAACTTGTTTCATTATAATCAGTTTCATAGGTGCTTACTTCTAGATTTGCATTGAAAATACCTGTTTCACAATAATTATATTTAAAAGTGCAATTATTTATTTCAATGCTTCGAATTTTTTTTAAGTAGATCAATGAAGCGCTCAATAGGAAACTAGTGGGCTTTCTGTACACCAAATTATATTTGAATTCAACGTCTTTAATTAATATTGCTGAAAAAGCAGTTGAATATAAAAAACCTCTAAAATCAACTGAATCATTGAGCTCATATCCATTATTTAATCTGGTTACAGAGCCTCCTATGTAAATAAGTTGAAAATCATCTCCAGAAGAAATATCTGTGTATATAGCTGCATTATGCTCAGAGCCGTATAATTGTATATTATCAAAATTAACATTTATAAACTTCAAAATACCATATCCATATATAATTGAATCATAATTAAAGCGAAAGTTTTGAATTTCAACATTTTTTAACATTAATTTGCTGTTATTGATGCGAAAAACACCAAGATAATCATTTTGACTACGTTTACATTTTTCTATTGGCAAATTCTCAGAAACAGGCTGATTTCTGTCATTATAATAATAACAATCACTTTCATTATAAGTATTATATGAACAATATTCACAATATTCAGAATCATTGCATGTACTATATTGCCCAGATCCGTCAAATATTACATCTTCAAATTTCGCATAATAGTCAATAAAACAAGTAAATTTGTTTCATCCATTTATTTTTATTGTAACTTTGCTTCCATTTCCTTTTATTATATATCTTGAATTATACGTTGCAAAGCACTCACAATTAGTTAGGCTATAATTTCCATCATTTATCAAATACAAAATATTTGTTTCCCCTCTTAATTTATAAATAATTTCCAAAGCATAGTCAAGAGTTTCATAAGGAGAAGAAATGCTACCATCTCCAGATGGGGTAGATCCTGCTTGAATAGATGTTGCATAAAAAATATTGAAATCTGGAACTCCTGCTAACAATCATTTACTCTCATACGGTATTCCAAGACCTAAAGTGAATAAAAGTTGACTTACCTCATTTGGCGTGATGCACGTATATAGTCATTCTCCTCTGCAAACAACACACATAACTTGCCCATCCAAAGGCAAAGAAACACAATCGTCGTAGAAGCTACACAGACCATAATTACACTCTTTAAAAAAGCATTCTGGGTAGCACGATTCAGAATCAACTGACATTGGTAAAGAGCACTGAGAAGAGGATGCAGCTGTGCAAGCTTCAAAGCTAACTGGAAGATCAAAATTCTGATTAATAACCTGCTGAAATATGGAATAAATAACTAAATCTGTATTATTGCATCTCTTTGCAGGATCATTACTCACTTGGTCGTATTTACAGTCCATAACTAAACATTCTGGCTTGCATTTCCCATAATCTTCTGCTAAACAATTCTCAGCGCATTTGCAAGCATAATAATCATATTTGCAAGCAAAATTATTGCAAGCCTCTTCACAAGCATCATTTTTAAGCATATCTAAAAAGCAGCCACTTGCACAAAATCCGCAATCTCCTCCATCATATTCACAAGCCAGATTATCACAAATTTCATCACATTCTCCATTTTCCAAAAGTGAAGAAAAACAGCCAGGAAAACAATCACAGTCTTCATAGTCAAACTGGCACTCTTCCACGTGGCAAGCTTCATCACATATTGAGTTATTTATCATTCAAATATAGCAGTTAGGCGCACATGTTATATTTATGCAGTCTCCATTATCATAATTGCATTCTTTGTTATTACAATCTTGATCGCAAAATCCATTTCCTCATATTGTTGAATTACAACCTGAAGCGCACTCCAGGCAAGCTCCAGCATCATAGTAGCATGATGTGGTGTTGCATTCAATGTCACAAATTCCTCCTAATTGAGATTGGAAGCCTAAATGTGATTTACATGATGAAGAACAATACCCGCAGTCTCCAAAATCGTACCCACATGTTTGGAAATTGCATTCTTCGTTGCAAATGCCATTGCCAAGCATTTCATCCTTGCAGGCATAATTGCTGTTTAGGTAGCAGAGCTCTCACTGTCAGCAATCAGATTTTTCAGGGGTCTTTATTGCTTGATAAAATTCTTCTGTGTCAAAATTGCAATAAGGAGTCATGCAGTTGATATTGCATGTTCCGTCACCTTTCTAAGTATGAAATACATAGATTGGAGGGCATTCGTTCAAATTGCAAACAATATTGATCCCAAATGCTTGAGAAAGTCACAAAACACCATAGAATGTTAAAATCATCAGGAAAATATACATATTAATTGCTGATGGATAATTATTGATATCTATAATTCAAAATTGAAGGCTCATTAATTTCATAAATAGCCCAAAATTAGACGATGTGAGCTTATTATTGAAATGTGTATAATATAACTAATAAAATAATCATTAGCTCTCGTTCATATTCGAAATGCTTTGCTCTGAAGCAAAAGGGTCCACTTCATTTGAGCTGCTTAAATTTTCTCTGAACATCATTGTATTTCCAATTTTTGTATTGTCAGAGAATACCATAGTGCTAGAATATTTCCCACCTTGGCTTTGAATTTCTTCGAAATTAAGATTGTGTTCACTTTCGTCTAAAGGAACTATCTCAGTTGCATATTTTTTTGCTTTTAAATTTAAAGCTTTTCCTATTTTTCCAATTATGATAGATATAATAGAAAACTGCATCAAAAAGTTGGCTAAAATATAACTTATAAATAGAGTATTTGCAATTATTAAGAGCAAAAGCAGAAAATAAGTTGCAACAGTGCCCAAATCGTTTGTGAGGAAGCTAAGACCTGCAAGTATTGTAATTAATGAGGCTAGTCTGGAAAAAGTTTCTGCTCTATTGAAAAATGCTTCACTAAATGGTTCGTTTCTGGTATGATAATAAAGGAAAAGCACAAAAATCAGGGTAGCTGAGAGGGCTTGAATATTAACTGAGATATTTGACAAAAATACCGAGCAGCCGATCAAGGTTACTTTATAATATAAAATTATGAATTCCCAATAATAATGCTTTAAATTGTATCCACTGCAAAGAAATCCAAATTTCTTTTTCATTCACATTTCTTCTAGCGCTTTTTGGTTTTTCGTTAAATTAATAAGGCAAATTAAAGGAGCTAGTATAACTCATATAATTATGGTAGGCAAAGCCAATAAAAATGCATAAAACAAATGATCGTTATTTCAGCATCTAATTCCAAGATCTGCATTCAGCCAAAATTCTCCAGAGTTTATTTCTTTGCAGCTAAAGGTGCTAAACATTAGGTCAATAATACTTGGATGTATTAAAAATAGCAAAATGATGCAAGTGGATATATAATCATCTCATATTTCTTTTATGTTTTTCCTTCTGATCTTATAAATTAAGATCCATATAGCTAAGCATGAAATTGCGGCAGCAAAAGGAGTTAAGCTCGTTATCAATATTTTTATATAATAAATCTTATTTTTTGAATGGGATAATTGCAAAAAGCAATCAAAAGAAAAGAGCTGTCCTCCAATATAGTCCAGAGTAGTTTCAACATAAAGGAATTGGATAGCCTCATATGGCCAGTTTAAATTATATGTTGCTATAATTATCATGATCTGCAAATAATTTCAAAAAATCTTTAAGTAAATTACAGAAAAGGATTTTGCTTTGCCTCATGAGTCTCTTGCTGTTTTTATAATGAGTATTGATATAAAAAACAAAAAAGCTGAAATTCCGATTCATCTGAAAATATTGCTAACTATATCAGGGCAAGCTTGACACTCATTTTTATATAACCTTGAATACCCACTTTCGCACGAATGGCACATGTTATTTTCATATCCTTTTTCGCAAACTCCAGTCAACGACAAGTCTGAGATATTCGGAGATAAACAGGCAGGAGGGAAAGGACATTTTCAAAATTTATCTGTGAATTTATTATCTCTTCAATACCCTGCCTTTGGAATCATTGTAAAATTTCCATAGCAAATCGCAGAGGAAGGGCAGTCAAAACATTTAGAATTATTAGCATCAATATTATAATAAAACTCTGGACAAA
>CATKHM010000183.1:0-29997 GCA_949751825.1 Blepharisma undulans
TCCTTCAGCTGGACTTAGAGAACTGCTCAGTTCTGAATCACTTACATTCATGATAAAAATAATTCCTATAGCTCCATCAGCTATAGCCTTTTTATCAGAGTAAATACAGTTTGTTCCTGTAATTATATTTATTCTATTTGCAACATATTCTTGGGAGCATGCTTTATGCGCATCCAAAAATACAGTTATCCCTACTGTGCTACTTGAAACCGCTTCTAAGATAGAAACAGATGGGATAATACCGTTAGGATAATTTTTGGCAAGCAATGCTGGGGATAAAATTTTTAAAGTGCAGGACACTGTAGTAAACAGTAGAGCCAAGAAATTTATCATATTTTATTATAAACTCCTATTACTGATTATTTGATTATTAGTGATTTGATTCCTCTACAAAAATTAAAAATTTAAAGATGATTAAATATGAAATATAAAAGCTTAATTAAAATTGAAAACATTTTAGTAAAAATTATAATAAATTAAAAGAAAAAATATATTGGTTATTTAAATTATTTTATTTGAAGCATAGAGGAAAAATTTAGTATAGGCACATTAACTGTGAAATATTGCAGATGCAAAGCAACTTTAAGATGAGAATCGAGATATAAAGATCTTGTTCAGTCAATTTAGAATAAGCATTCATAGAGTGATGGCAAGCATCCAAACTACAGATAAAAGGGTGCATAAAGGAAGTACTTATCTCAATATAAAGCTGAATCAAATTAATTTGTGCCAATATTACTTATTAAAGTGTTTTATTGCACATAGGGCATCTTGTATTTGAACTCTCTCTATTTAGCCACTCTTTCAAACATTTTTCATGAAAAATATGATGGCATTTAGTGATTTTCATAGTTTCCTTATTGATTTCATCGAAGCAAATTGAACAAATATTTTCTCCATAAAACCCATGATTTGATTCTTCCTCAATTTCTTTCCCCAGCTTTTTGCTCTGAATCATCCTGCAAATAGTCTTTAATACTTCATATGGGTCTTCTATTTGATTTGCGCTCGTAAATTCCATATAAAAATCCACAACTTGCTGAACCTCTTCTGAATTTTCTATAGGAGGATATTTCGTATTTTTATTATAAAGAGTAATAGCTGTCTCAATTTCTTCTTTATTCCAATTACTCATATCTGGCAAATTTTGTTCAGGATTCTCCAAAATACGAACACGAGGAATAAAACGTATTTGCTCTTGCATTTGATCTGCAGGTGGATTTGCTATTAAATCCCTTTGAATTGGTGGCTATATTAACATTACAGGGCATCTTGCTCTTGATTCTGCTATCATGCGTTCAAAAGCTCTTCTTTTTCTTTTTTCTTCTCTTCTAGCAGATATTCGAGGCCAGCAATAACACCAAAATATAAAACAGCAAAATACAATGACAAAGAAACCAACCAAAGTAAAGACTAAAATGATAGTTCCTACAGTACCCAAATCTTCGTCACAATTTTGGTTTGAGTTATCATCTTTTGCATATTTTGAATTTGAACCATAGGCTAAATTAGATTGATAGTCGTTATTTGAATCAGAGCATTGTGAATCTGAATTTGAGTCAGATTTTGAAATAGAATTTGTCACTAAATTTCGAAATGAGCCTTTGCTTGAGTTTGGGTGTAGTTTTGAGTTTATTTTTGAAATTAAGTTAGATATTAAGCCTAAAATTGAGCCTGAATTTAAACCTGAATTTAATACAGCATTTTTATTTGGACTTGCAATATCTGGCTGGTAACTAAGCTGAATTTCGTCATTTTTGTATGATTTTCATATATCAAAATATTTATTAGAAATACCCAAAATAAATATTTCGCCACTTCCTTCAGCTGGAATTAGAGAACTACTGAGTTCTGAATCAGTTGTATTCATGAGAAAAATAATTCCTATAGCTCCATCAGCTCTAGCCATTTTATCAGAGTAAATACAGTTTGTTTCTGTAATTATATTTATTCTATTTGCAACATATTCTTGAGAGCATGCTTTATGCGCATCCAAAAATACAGTTATCCCTACTGTGCTACTTGAAACCGCTTCTAAGATAGAAACAGATGGGATAATACTGTTAGGATAATTTTCGACAAGCAATGCTGGGGATAAAATTTTTAAAGTGCAGGACACTGTAGTAAGCAGTAGAGTCAAGAATTTTATCATATTTTATTATAAACTCCTATTACTGATTATTTGATTATTAGTGATTTGAATCCTCTACAAAAATTAAGAATTTCAAGATATGCAAATATGCCTAATAAAAACAATCTTAAAGCTATAAAATAACAAATAATTTAGAATCGCTTTATAATCAATTTGATTAAACGTATATTTATTTTGAGTGTAAATTAGATATAGCATAAGCTTTCTGATCACGTGATCTCGCAAATGCTTTGTTTAAAACTTAGGACATTAGTTAGCGACGTAACTTCAGTTGATAAGTTCAGATATAATAATCTTACCCAGCAATTTGAATCATTTTTAACAATTAGAGATAATTGCCAAGTCCAACAAAATATAAGCATGAGTTTTATTGAAGTTAGCGAATGAGCTTAAGCTCATTCTTCGTATATTTTCATTGTGGTTTTTATCTTCATCTTTATGTGAAGTCCACTATCATATATAAAACAATCATTTGCAATATAAAGCATATCAAATCGCAATTGATACCTTTTTACTTATATCAAAAAATTACTTATTTAAGCTTTTTATTGCACATAGGACATCTTGCACTTGAATTTTCTCTATTTAACCATTCTTTCAAACATTTTTCATGAAAAATATGATGGCATTTAGTGATTTTCCTATTTTCCTTATTGATTTCATCGAAGCAAATTGTGCACGTGTTCTCTCCATAAAAGCTCTGATTTGATTCTTCCTCAATTTCTCTACCCAGCTTTTTGCTCTGAACTGCACGACAAGCAATCTTCAAGACTTCATATAGATTTTCAATTTTTTTTGTATTAGCAAAAATCTCTATAAAAATCAAAAACTTGCTGAATTTCTTGAAGGCTTTCTATAGGAGGATATTTTGTATTCTGATTATAAAGAGCAATGTACTTCTTGATTTCTTCTAGATTGCATTGAGACTGATTTTGGTTATTTTCTTGATTTGAAATTGAGCCTGCCGCATCACGAACAATAATATAGACATGTTCTGACGAAGCATGCTCTGAAATTTGATTTTGTATAGGATCTGGAATTGGATTTTGCATCGAATCCTGCTGAACTGCAGGCTAAATTAAAATTACAGGATCTATTGGTGCAAATTCTCTCATTGCTCTACGTCGTCGTGCATTTTCTCTTAAAATGCATCTTGCTGCATAAAATATAATGCCAAACATTATAAGAAATATTGGGATAATAATGCACAAATACACTATAAAAGAAGTCCAATCCCCTGAATGGCACTCTGATTTTGATTTATTATCTTCTCCATATTCTGAATTGGAACTATCTGAATTATGTTGAGAGGTACTATAGTCAGGACATTTTGAAGTTGAATTTGAATTATACTTTGAAATCGAATTTGAGCCTAAGTTTCTGTATGAATTTGTGCCTGGAGTTGATCCTAAACGTGGTCTTGAATTTCGGTCTGAAAGAAAACTTGAAATTAAGTCTGAAATTGAGCTTGGATTTGAATCTGAATTTATTATATCTGGCTGATAACTAAGTTGAATTTCTTCATTTTTGTATAATTTTCACATATCAATATAGTTATTTGAAATGCCTAAAATAAATATATCGCCACTTCCTTTCGCTGGTATCAGAGAACTAGTCAGCTCTGAATCACTTGTATTCATGATAAAAATAATGCCTATAGCTCTATCAGCTATAGCCTTTTCATCAGAGTATATACAGTTTATTTCTGTAATTATATTTATTCGGTTTGCAACATATTCTTGGGAGCATGCTCTTTGTTTATCCAAAAATACAGCCATTCCAGCTCTGCTGTTTGAAGTTTCGAAGTTAAAAACAGATGAGACAATACCATCTGGATAAATTTTAGAAAGCAATACAGGGGATAGAATTTTTAAAACACAGGACACTGTGGCAATAAGTAGATTCAAGAACTTTATCATATTTATTATAAACTCCTATTACTGATTATTGATTATTAGTGATTTGAATTCTTCTGTAAAATTATAAAATTTCAAGAGGATTAAAGATCGATATATAAGCTGAATTTGAGAGAAAAATTTGTTTAGACATTTTAATCTATATTTATTTAGAGTGTGAAATTAAAATATAGTGCAGGCAAATTAATTGCTTTGAAAAATTATTTGTTTGACTCAGAGATTTGTTCAATTAGTAAAGAGATAAATCAAGACATAAGGATCTTGCTCAGACAAGTTGGATAAACATAATTATAGAAAGGTCGGCGAACCCTTAAGTTGCAGGTAAAAGTATACATAAGAGTGTAATTTAATCTTTATATTTATATTTTCAAAGTTCATTTTAACAGCAATTTATTCTTTGGATAATTATTATTGAAAAAGCTCTTAATTCGCAAGGAGCTTACTAACTCTTAGCATTTTATTTTCACTATGAAATAAGGCACCATACTTAAAGAATTTTGATAATATGCCATGCTTTCAGCTCGAGGAATGTGATTTTTAAGGTACAAAAAACTGTAATTAAGCACAAAAGCAGAATTTTTATCATTTTACTTTTATAAACTTATATTTAGACAAAACCTTCTATAATTATTAAATATTTATAAATTTTATTAAATATCCTCACTAGAATTAATCCAAATAAATTATTCTCTTTTATCTAAGGCGCTGATTGCAATTAGGGCATCTCACATCTTCACCTTTCGCATTTATCCAATCCTCCAAGCAAATCTTATGGAAAATATGTTTGCATTTTGTAATTTTCATATTTTCTTGTGTGATTTCTTCAAAGCAAATTGAACAAGTTTTCTCGCCAAAAAAACTATACTTTGAATTATTTTCAGAACTTTCTCGAACTGACACAGTGATTTCAGAATTTCCAGCTATTGAGCTATTTTCTGGACTGCTTGATAAGCTTATATCTAGGCTTCTTTCTGGGCTACTTTCATCTCCAGAAAAACCTCCGTTAAAATAATAATTATTATGAGGATACATAGCTCCTAGAAAAATCTGCTGATTCATAAATTCTTCAATATTTGGAGCATTTTGCTGAGGAATTTGAGGAACTTGAGGAATTTGAATAACTTGAGGAATTTGAGGATAATTAATATTGTTTTCAATAATAATATTTGGCTGCTGGATTTCTGAAGGATTTCTCCTTTGTTGCTCTGCTTTGCGACTTTTATAGTACACAAAAATATAACAGCAACCACAGAATCAGCAGCAGAAGCAAGAACAACTAAATAAAAATTACCATACACAAAAGAGAAACAAACCTATAAAAATAAGCACAATTATCCCAACTTCTGTTATTCCTTCATGATCAAAGTCGCTAGAACACTCAGAATGCATATCATAACAATTTCAATATACATTATTGCAATCTTCAATGTCATTTGAGCAAGAATCTGTTTTACAATCTATTTCACAGTAGTCATTTTTTAAATCACTTAGAGCACAGGTTTCACTGCAGCTATCGCTGCATAGATATGGTGAAATATTCATATAGTCGCATATATAGGTTTGAAAATCATGTCCTTGATTTGTATCAAGCGTAGTATCACCTATAGAGATACTTGGAATAACTTCAATATTTCGAATTTTTCCTTTTTCTCATTGGTTATTAAGAAAATAATTATCTCAATATTTGTTATCTCCATATGAGATTCAAGAGGAGTCAATAATTGATTGAATTTCATCTATGTCAATTTTCAGTCAATATAAAATATTTTTACTGCAATTATTTGTGTAAACCATTGAGCAAGCTTCTGCAAGATAATATAAGAATAAAGCAAAATTGCCTAAATATAAATTGTGTGTGATAGAATAATCAAGCAAAGCAATCTCAAATAGAGTTCTATCAATCATATCTCTTCCACTGTAGGTGCTATAAATATCTTTATTTATCATACAATATTTATTGTCAGAATAACAATCATTTATGTCACAATTACTACAGACGTAAGAATAGTTAAAAATAAGCTCAATATTTACTTCACTTGCAGTAATTGGTATTAGATATGAATATCATTGCTCAATAAATATTTTATCATCTTGAAAATTTCCGCTAAGCACAATTGTGATATTTGGTTTTTCCGAATAAATCAAGTCTCTTTCAAAAGTAACTTTAATTTCACTCTTGTTGAATTTTCTTCATATATCAATGTACTCATTCGAAATTCCCACAACAAATATGGTACTGGTATGATCTGTTGTTATTAAAACATCTTTTAATTCTGAATTAGTTAAATTTAGCACAAAAATAACTCCTTCAGCTCCTTTTTCTTCAGCTTCATAAGCAACTTCTGAATAATTGCAAGTTATATTGCTTGCTATAGCTATTACTGAGCCATCAACTATATGAGGCCATGAGCTACTATAGCATGGATCTGCGCTGTTTGGTAAAAATACTACGCTGCCTTGAAGGTGTTTTGGAAACTTCTCAAACTTGGCTGCTATAGATGGAACAATCCCATCAGGGTAAAGCTGCAATAATTCTTCTGGAGATGTGATTTTTAAGGTGCAAAACACTGTAATCAAGCATAAAAGTAGGATTTTTATCATATTACTTTTATAAATTTATGTTTAGGCAAAACCTTCTATAAATATTTAATATTTTTAGTAAAAAAGCTATTTCACCAAATTTCCGTTAAATTATTTGAATGTAAATTGAAACAAGTTTTGCTATTCTCTATAATTTTTATGGATATTTTCCTATTGCTAAATAATGAAATTTTTTATTAATGCAGGGTATTTCACTTACATGCTTTTATTTGCCAATGCTTTTATACAAAATTGAGAATAAATACAAGTAAACAATGATAGAAATTTATACTCTTTTGAATAGCTTTAATTAATAAATTAGATTATCATGAAAATGAGTGAATCATGCGTAAAGAGACAATTTACTAAGAAACGCTTTAACTTTTTAATAAAATCTAAGTTTGGGCAATAAAGCTTATATTAACAAAACAGATAAATTGGATTAGGTTAAAGAATTGTACAAAGCATCACAGTTTATTTAGAAGCTTGCAATTTGCTAAATAATTCTCAAGCTACAGAAAAAGTTGAATCAACTTGTATTAAAATGAGCAAGTTATGAAAATTAGCATTATTTTATAAATAAGAAATTGCAAGAAAATGTTGCATATCAATACATTATTTTATGAATTAAAGAGACTTAAAATTTTAAATCTGGTTTCCTATTCTTGCAATGATAAGTTTGTAAGCAAAAGATTTCAATGAAATAAGGATTGAAAAGGAGGAAAAGAATGATAATTGAGGCGAAATATACATAGAAAGCCAAATTAATAATCACTTGGCTATATTTTGCGAAGATGGAAACTGACAGTACTGTGCATTGGTTATAATAGATTTTGAATAACGAAAATAATTTATATAAATTCATATATTTTTCAATAAGCATGTGGTAAATAACTGAATAATTCAAGCTTTACTATTTGTGGATTGTTTTCAAGATTAAGTTCAAAATAAATGAAAAATAATATAAAACAGCTCCAATTTTGGTGAGAAATTTAGAACTCTTGATTAGGGCAATAGCTATTTAATATTTAAAAATCATTTTAAATGCTAAAATAAAATTTTCAGATTTTTATATGAAGAAGAAGCAATATCAATGCTGAATAATTCTAATTCAGATAATAAGTGGCCATTTTTCCTTCCCTAAAATATCAAAGCAAATAAAGGCAATTAAACTACCCACAAATAGCCAAAATACACATTTTAAAAATGCATTAATAGAATTTGCAATCACTGCAGATTTAATAATGAATTAAGAAAAGTTTTCAATTATTTGTAAACGCTTAAATTATTTTAAATTTCATATATGTATACATAAATTTTTAAACAAAAGCACGATTTTGCTTTAATTTAAATTAATAAAAAATTAATTTTTCAATTTTGTATATGATAATTTTCTGAACTTTTTTAAGTAAAAACAATGTAAGCAGAAAATATTGATATGAATTATATGATTCCAATCTTTAAAATTAAAATCCAAGCTTGGCGAGAAGAAAACGAAGAGAATTGTGAGATACATATAATTTTGTTGCTTCGCAACATTTGTTTGGCTAGTCTTTTATTCAGCATAGCATTCATATACTAAAGAAAAATTCTCTTAAATAACTCTAGTTTTTTATTGCTTGAATAAATCTCTCGATAATTGATCTAGCAGTGTCAATGCCTTGAGCTCTTCAAAAAGTGTATAATTCGATATTACAAATATATAATTATTTAGATGATAGAGAAAAATTAAATTTAACTTAATAATTATATAATCTTTATTATTATTAAGTTTTAAATAAATAAGCCCCCATAAATCTATAATGTTTAACTACAGATGTTTCAAAGATGGTTGCCAAAATAAGCTACATGGCAAGTGTCAGTGTGAAGAAACCGTCTTATTTTGCAAAAAACATAGTCTTGAGCATTTAGAAAAGCCAACTTCTAAAGGACATAGGTGCATAAGATGCTATTTTAAGCCGGCAGAAGAAATCAAGCAGCCACTTATAAAAAATCTTAAAGAGCTCAAAAGTGACATCAAAAAGTATAAAAAAGAAGTGATTACTAAAGCAATCGAAGTTATTAAGAAATTTAAAAGCGAGTTTGATAAATATCTTGATCAGATTAACGATATAAAGACAAGATGTAGTAAAATGGTCAATATTTTATATAGCGGAGAAGAGGTTCTTGATATTTATAATGACGATGATCTAGAAAGCGCACTTAAATTTAACGCTTTACAAGTCCAACAAAAAATATTTGAGAAAAAAATAAATAATAGCTGCTTAGACTGCCAAGATTTATTTTCAGCAATTACAAAAACATATGAAATCCCTTTTAAGATTTCATTTATAAGCGCTTGCGAAGCTGAATCAAATGAGCTTTCATTTTTCAGACACAACACCAAAAATTTTGCCACTATAAATTTAGATACCTTCCAAGTCACATCTACAGTAACTCTTAAAACTCCAAAACTAATTGAAAGCCGCACTCCAAGCTGTATTCTCCCCAATAAAACTTATTTTTATTGTTGTAATTTCAACAACTCAGGGCTCACATTCACTATTGATAAAAATAAAAATGTAAAGAAACTGCAAAACTCAAAAGTAAATACTTGTATTTTACCTATATTTTATAAAAAATTCATATATTTGATAGGAGATAGTTTGGCTGAGAGATATGATATTGAGAAAAATTGCTGAGAAAGCCTGGCTCCACTACAAAAAGACTTGAATTTTAGAATCAGCTATAACGTGCTTTATCGAGATTTTATACTTGTAACCAGTTATTGTATATCAAAAATGATTATTTATGATATAGTTCAAAATAGTTATCAAGATATACAGAATTTAGAGCTAACTATAAATCAATTTAAATTGATACTGCACGGAAATAATAGAATTTATGTAATTGAAAAAGGGGGATGGATTTTTGAGAGCGGTGAAAACAATATTTTATGTTGGAATCAAATAGGAACTAACAACATTACAGATCACGTCAATCAATCAAGTGTATTTTACTATAGGGGAAGCTTTTATTTTGTAGTTTTTAATGATGAACTCTGAAAATTTGATCTTAATTCAAAGCAGGCATCTCTTGTAGGAGATATCTAATGCAAAAGATTTCACTCTCCAAATAAAATTTATATTTAATTTTTTGATAACAAAATGAGATATTTAGTTTGCCATATCTTGGAAAATTTGTCGGGCCAAATGATAATGATGATAAAGATAAGGATCTTGGAAAATTTATATTTCACTTGATTCATTACAATAAAAATAAGCAAAATGATTTGCACACTTAAACTTCGTTCCATTAAATCAATAATTGTTTATTTTGCTGCAAATATTTTATTTTTTCAAAATATGATAATCTTTTAAATCTTTAAGGTAATTTATAAGTTTCATATAGAATTTATTCTTCCTGAATCTCTCACAAAGAAATAGGTGTTATATGTATAACAATATGAGATTTTCATGCATAAGGATAAAGATATTTTTATTCTCACATGATCAATAGAGATTGACAAGAATAAATAGTAAAATCTTAATTGCATATGCTATTTTATTATGAAGTCTTATTGGTTGGATTTTGGGCAATCAAATATCCCTGGAAAATTCTTCAAGCCCACATTAATATCAGAAGACTGGCAGATTTAAATCTGGACACTTATTTCGGCAACTTACATTTAAGCAGAGTATTTTTGCTTATAAAATTATAAAATTCATTTATTGAATTTATTTAATCTAATTTCATTGACATTCCACAACGGCCAAGAAAAATGCACAAGCCCTTTTCATTGCTTCTTCCTACTTGAAGCCGCATCGAACCTTCAGACTCTCCTTTTTCAAATTCTCCTTTCAGACCTTTTTGGAATTCATCAATTCCTAATTCCCAATTGCTACGTTTCATTAAAAAGGCTGCAGAATAGTCATTCAAAAACTTCAATCTTTCTCCAAACATTTTTTCTTCAAACAAATCACCAATTTTCCAATCATTATTCATTCCTATAGATTCTTCTCTTTCTGGAGCAATTTCAAAATATGCAGCTTGGCCTCTTTTAAATCTTTTCGATAAATAAGCCCCATTTATCCTATTATTCGAAATAAAATTGAGATCTAACCAAATTTTTCTATTATATTAAAATAAATATTAGCCATATGCTCATTATTTTTATGCAAGCTATGAATAGATTCTTATCTATCTGAATTGCTAGAAAAGATAATATGTTGCTATATACTATATGGTTAATTGAAATAGCCTCTCCAGAAACGATATATTTTGATATATTAATAGCTTTATTGTTTATTTCATCATGCTTAAAGATTCAATAAAGATGCTCAAGTTATAAGAATATTAATTCAAAAGAATAGAATTTAAAATTCATTTGTATAAATTCCAAACAAAATTTGATTTACTAAAAAGCTAGCAGATCTTCGATCTTTACTTACTATTTTACCCTCTTTCATAATAAATTTATGATACTTAGGTGTTACGATTTCCCTCAAGCTTTTTGATCGCTTAAAAATGTCAATTATTAAGCTATGGTCATTTTTAAATTGTTCTGTTAAAGGATACTCAAGTACCATAATTTTAAGGCAGTCAGCAATCTCTGTTGAAAGGTTTTCAAGTATTTCTTCTGAAATAGGGGTATCAAAATCTAATAAGGAGCAACTATTTGCAATTTTTTTGATCCTAAGGCTATTTTTAAGATTTATTTCGTCATCTTTTTTCGATTTTTGAAGTATTTCTGGCTCGCTATCATGGGAGAGTGCTAGAAAATTTTTTGAGCCCATATTAATTATCAAGAGTCTATTATTTTTAATCCAAACACTTATTCTATCTATTTAGAGCATTTTGTCGTATTTAAATAAAAATTGGTTTTTCTAACTTTAGAAAGTGATTCAATTTTTCAGAAAACTTTGTATTTATGAAAATATTTAATAAAAGTTTTTATTGTAAGATAGATGCTGACTATATTGTATATGATATGCTGAAAATTTTTTTGCTATATCAATCAATACACATCACATGTATCAAAATAGCAAGTGACAAAATTTTATATATTTTGTAGCAGAAATATCCATTAAATGCTATTTAATTACAGTAATTTTTATATATTCCGTTGAATCTATAAACATTAAGATAATAAATTGGTAATTTTATTATCAAAATATACAAACAAATTAATAAATTAGCAATTTAACTTTTTTAATGTTTATTTTTATATTTTTATGATTCACATCAATAAATTTTATACTCAATATGTTAATGAACTTGTGATAAATTATATTAAATAAATTACAAAGCATTTAAAATTTCAAAATCACTGCTAATTTGCATAAACAGAGCTACTTTTTATCTTCCATCCTGCTTTTGTTCAAGAATTTACAGTCTCATTCTTCTTTGAAATCCTATCAACCTTCTCCAAAGCGTCCTTAAAAAACTTCGGCGACTTTACCCTCAAATCTTCCACTTTCTTTCCATTACCTCCTTTTTTCTCTTTGATCCTTCCTTTATAAAGCTTTCCTCTCAATACATTTTTAGGCATAATAGTTCTATTCATATGAAATTTATAACTTTTTGGCTTCTCAAAACTCATATCAAATAGCGACACTGGGGTTTGTCTTTCTGAAAAATTGTGGCTTTTTCTTTCTTCTTTATAAACTATAGGATTTGCTCATTTTCTCAATAATTTTTTTGTAAATTCTGAGTCTTCGCTGATATATGTATCTTCATGATGAAAACAGTCATCAATTTGTGTTGATTCGTTATTTAGGAATTTTTTAGGGAATTCTACGCGAAGATTGGGAATTTGGAGGTCATCAGAAGGGAGATCTGGAGTTTCGGTGATTGAAAGAGATGCACAGCCTTGAGAAAAAAGTCTGTGATGTTTTCTGTAGAGATTTCGACTTTCAGATAGTAGAGCTTTGATAGTAGAAGAGGCAGAGCGGTCAGAGGATCGTGAACTATCAGTATTTCGTTGTTTTTTATAATGCTGTATAGATGGCTTCATATACTTATTAATCTAATTTAATTTAAAGATGAACGACATTACAATGAATCACATCATCTTGCTCAGAAAGCATTTTCACAATCCCTTCCAAACACAATGGATTATTGCAGTCAATATTTATGGTCGCTTTAAACGAAGCACCATCTTTGAACGCTTTATTTTCAAAATCCAAAATTCTGAACCCCGCTTCTCTCAAAAGTTCCATAAGTGTTGTAAGCGCTCCATACTGTCCATAGTGTCTAACTACGACAGAATAATTCGCAAGTGGTCTTATTTGCATGTTTACTAAATTACTAGGGTCTACTTTTCTTGTACGATAATACATAAGGATCATTCTCAGTGCTTCTTGCCCGATAGCATTTTCTGCTTGTTTTGTAGAAGCCCCAATATGATGAGTTCCATATACTCTTGGATGCTGAGCCAATGCATGCACAAAATCTCCCTCTTTAGCAGTTGGCTCACCCTGGTATACATCACAAGCATATCAAAGTCCTGGTCTTTGATTAAGCTCATATAAAAGTTCTTGTTCATTTACTATATCTCCTCGGGAGGTATTTATTAACGTCACATTTTCTTTACAATTGGAAATAAAGGCAGAATTAATAAGTCCACGGGTTTCTGGGGTGGCTGGGACGTGAAAAGTTATGATGTCACTGATCCTTGCGACTTCTAAGGCAGAGGTGCATAATTCAATGCCGAGGAGGCAGGCTTGGTCTGGGGTCACATATGGGTCGGAACCGTAGACTTCTAGACCGAAACTTTTGGCTCGGACAGAAACTTCTTTACCGATAGCCCCAAGACCAATGATTCCTATTTTTCGACCTTTTAGACCGGAGCATTCAGAGAATAGGCCTTTATTTCATTTGCCTTGTTTTAAAAGAGATACACCTTCAGGAATTCGGCGGTCTATTGCAAGCATTAACCCTAAAACAAGTTCTGCTACTGCAATTGAGTTTTTTCCAGGACAATTTGCTACATAAATACCTTTGCCACTAGCTGCTTGACAGTCAATATTATCAGTTCCTGCACCTGCTCTAATGATAAATTCCAATGCTGGGGAAGCGTTAATATGCTGAGATGTAACTTTGGTTGATCTGACTACCAGAATCTCAGGCGCAAAACTTGATAATTCGGATGATAAGGAATCTCCATTAAGTTGATGTTTATAGACAATTTGGATGCCATTGAGCCTGATTTCTTCGATGGCTGATTGACTGAAAAGGTCAGCTATTAAAACCTTCATTGGCTAATATTTATACGATCCATTTTTAAATGGCAGAATGGTAAGTAAAATGCCGAATTTCAAAAATATTATTGAGGAAGAGGATGCAATAGAGATAAATGTGAAAGGAATCGGATCATTTATAGTCAGCGATGAAAATACATTTAAAAATTAATTATGAAATGGAATTATAGTTTTTATTAAATTATTTTATAAAAATTGAATGCTTAAATAATATGAAAATGCGCATGAATTGGAAGAAACTTGAAAGTATGTTTAAATTTAAAAAAAGTTAAATTAAAGAGTTATACATTCATTTTTATGTTTCCTTATTATAATCAAATATAATTGTTCAAATTGTTATATGCTTATTTTAGATCCCTATTAATTTTCTGTCAGATTTTATTTTTATTCACTAAATTAATAAATTTTGGCTTTTTGGATGTTATAATTGATTCCTAAATCCACTTTTACTGATTTATAGCTCACCTTTACTTAAAGTCCTTTGATTTAGTCAAAAAGGAGTTTTTACTTGAAAAATGCAATATTAAAAAATAAGCAATAATTTGAATTTTTAAAAGATAATCAAAACCTCAAATTATTGATAGAATTTTATTCCTCCTATATAAATTATTATTGCGAGAATTGATTGCATAATTCAAATTTTCAGGAACTCATTAAATATTATGAAATATTGAATCATTTATTATAAAATTATCTAAATGCAATTAGATATCAAAATAAAATCTTTACCGTAAATTTATTTTAGTTTTATTGTTTTAAGCAAAAAGATATTGACCAAGCAAGCAATATATTGTTAAAATTACTTATGAAAATTAATCTTTAAATCTGATCATTGCATGACAGCATGATTCATCCTAATTCATCTATTAAAATGTTCATATATCATTTTTGCATCGATTTGTGGTCTTCCATACTGAAGAGAGTTAATTTAGTTTTAATTTATCACTTTTGAGTATTAAATTCAATTTAGTTGCATAAAAGTTCTTAAGAGAGGTGAGTTTATTAAACATTCTATAATTATTATGTCTTTTTTAACTTCTCCTCCTCATTCTCCAAATGAAGATTTAAATCGGCCTTTTTCAATTCGACAATTAAGAAAGCCACCACCAGTGTCTCAAGATAATCAGATTTTTACCAATAAAGTTGATGCTAAAGAAATCAATTGCTGCTTACAAGGATGCCATGGAAAAGCAACTGCTTGGTGCCGCTGTGAAAAGCAATATTTACATTTCTGTGCTGAGCATTTAGGAAATCATCTAATTAACTCTCCTGGCAAGCATAACTATCAAAAATTGTTTGATGCTTCAAATATCCAAAACGATAATGAATTTTTGCTTTATATGCAATATAAAATTCAACACTTACAAGACTTAAAAGGAAAATTAGTAAAAGAAGTTTACAATAAGATTTGCATACTTGAGAATAACCTAGCTATTTACATTGAAAAGATGGATCGAGAAATTTCTATTTTTGATCTAAAAATAAGAGAAACTACGCAAATACTAAAAAAGAGCAGAAAAAATAAAAACCTAAATCATATGAAGCTTTTATCTGATGGTGCTATTGATTTTATTGGAGAAAATCAAAAAAACTCGATTTCTGAGGCTTCATATGAAAAATTAATTTTGGATATTTCTAAAGAATTTAATTTAGAGCAAAAATATCAATACTCGCAGGACCCAGTAAAAAATAGTGAAACAATTAATAATCCATTTAAAAATATTGGACCTTTTTATCCGAGTTCTCAACAATATCAACTTATAGAAAGTCCAAACATTTCACCCATATCGAATGATTTACTGGAAGTTATATCTATTCAATGCTCAGCTTCAATTGCATCGCAGCTTAGCAGCGTATGAAAAAATATTAAGGAAGATTTCAAAATTAAATATTCACTAAACTCCATCAAATATAACGGCACTACTTGAGATCTAAGCGGAACTCATGACTCAGTTCTACAAGCAGCTGAAGAATTAAGAAATATTATTGCTGAAGAAGATCACATCAAAAATATATCATGGGAATGGCTTGATGATGATGGCTCATTTAAGGCTTATTCACAAGTTTTAAATCGATTAATAGAAAATAAGTATAGAAGAAAAGAATGTGATGCCGAAGTTGTTATAAAAACTATTCCCTACAAAGTCATTTTTGGAATAATTCATTATCAAAAGGCTCCCAACTCAAATATTTGTAGAACTGTTAGAAGAAGTATATACGATGATAAGAGTGAAAATGGTGGCAGGCAAACAAATCTTGACTGGATAGAAAGAAATCCAGATTATCCAGTATGATATTGAATGGATGATGATAAGAAATACAAGCCATTTTCAATTGAAGCCTCAGTGCTGATTGAACATGCATATAGAATAGGAGAAATAGCTTTAATTCAAGGGGCAAACCTTAAGCCATATTTGATTAATACAAAGAAAATGTTACGGATACATGAGCGTAGCCACTATCAAACAAGAATCAGAAGAGGAGAATAGTCAAATAGATGATAAATCACCTAGAATTAACTAAATTCATTATCAGATTAATACAACTTCATTATTATTTAGCTGATGTAATTGTATATCGATCTATCATTTTCATCTCTACTCAAATAATCCCTCTCAATCAAATTCTCAATCCTCTTCTTTATATCCACAGGCTGCAATGTAAACGGCAACTGTGCCAAACTTTCCGAAATCAACTGAGTATGTGTCAATCTTTTCCTTGACTTCATAATCCTCACAATTGCTGCATCAATTATATACTGTCTCTCATTCAGCACTTTTTCAATTGTCTCATGCGTTTCCTGCACAGTTTCCTTAATTTGCAATGAATTTACCTTAATTCTCATCAATTTTGATGAAAATTTTTCATTTACACAAATACTTTGGCTTTTATTTATCTCTTTTCCTGCAGGATTTTTTAACAAAATTTTATGCTTGAAAACTATTGGAATTATTTCTCTTTTGATTTCTTCTTCAGGAAGCCCAGTTGCTCTCATAATATCTTCTATCGTGCACACATTTCTATCATTAAAAAGCAGCAAAATTAACGCTTGGTGAAGCGAAACTTGTATATTTTTTATCCCTGAATTGAATTTTGCCTTTAAATTGCAGTGGGACATAGAAGATTGCCAGGTTAAAATTTTCTTTTTTATGTTGGTAGTATAGAAAGCTGTATAGAGATCTTGAACACTTTTGAGGTCTGGTGGGAGAATTGCTTTTATTTGGGAAACTTGAGGCCAGACTGAGCCAGTTAGGGTCCAAACGTGGAAGCTTAGACCGATCCTCTCGATTTGGCTTCCATAGGTTTGGTTGAAAGATTCCATTAAGGTGTGAGAAAGTTCCATGTCTTTGTACATATTGTGAATGCGGGCTGTAAAGGTGGATCCACATTCGGCTTTTAGTAAGGCGATTACTGATTTTTCAGCTTCGTTTGATTTACTTGAATCTAATAAAAGACGTTTGGCTAATTTTTTGCAATAAAAAGCTTCAAAAATGTCTTTAGCTGTCACATGTCTGAATAAATCAATAATGCTTGCAAAATGTGCTGTAAATTCTTCGTCACGCATCTTGATTTTTGAATTTTTGTTTAAATGCTCATCTAAATCTTTAGCTAGTAGTTGAGCTATGTCAGCCTTTGTGTTCATGAACTGTCCCCATGCTCTTTTAT
The DNA here is from genome assembly GCA_949751825.1 of Blepharisma undulans. Classification (NCBI taxonomy): domain Eukaryota; phylum Ciliophora; class Heterotrichea; order Heterotrichida; family Blepharismidae; genus Blepharisma; species Blepharisma undulans. The sequence goes on from CATKHM010000183.1 coordinate 17,556, forward strand.
TTGCATATTTTATTTTCAAATTATTTTCAAATGCTTGGGTTTGTATTATATCCACTTTTGTCTGAAGCTCAAGCAGCTCATTTATAACACCTTCTCTATTTTCATTATTTTGGACTATTGAATTTCCTTTCATTAACAAAACTTTTTCAAAACCTGACTCAATTAATGAATGGCATTCTACACGTTTAAACAAGACATAAAGTCTTTGCAAATCTGATACTTTATAAGCTTCAAATAGCTGTAATAGTCCTCTTTCTATAATAGTTTCAGCTTTTTCTTTGATAAGTCTGATTTCTAGCTTTTGAATTGTAGGCTTGGAGGTGCTGATATCTAAATAATGGGTAAGTCTATCAAATTCGTCTTTAAGCCTTTTTTCTACATAAGCTAAATAATCAGAAACTGAAAGTTGGTTTATCTTGTCTAAGCCTTCGTCTTGGTAAAATTTATCAGTCTCTTCTATATATTTTTGTTCAAAATCAAGCCTGTATATAGCTAAAGTTTGAAGAACCATAATGATTCTTTTCAGAAGAATCCTATGATCCATTTCTTGCATTCTTTCTTCATATATCATCCTTAACGCTCCTTTAATCATCCTAACATAAACCGGCTGATTTTCTATCAGATTTGCTTTAAAAATATTATAAGCCAAATCTGTAATAGTTTTATTTACTTTTTGGTTCACCATATAAGCTCTTTCCAAATACAAAAAAATCTGCCTAATAGTTGATACTTGAGATGTAAAATCACTCCATTTGTTGTCTAATTGATTTAAGAAATCAAAATCGGAGCCTTGGATACCACTTAGCCTGACTATCTCTTCTCTTATTCAGGCTTGGAGCTTCTGTACAAGTTTTTCATAAAGTCACTCATTGAGACTCTGCACACAGATACTGTTGACAAGTCTGTAGAGTTCTTCTCTAGAAATGGTCGTTCTAGATGCTGTAATTATTGCGTTCAGAGCATCTTCTAATTTGACCCAGGAATCATCAGCAAAGTTTTCTGAGACTTTAGGAATGTCGTCAAATGGCTCGATTACCATTGTCTTTTTAGGCTGTTTGCCTAATTTCCCTATTGCGCTCATATTTTATTATGAAAAGGATTAGCTACAGAGCTTCATTATTTTTATTAATAATTCTTAAAATGATTGACTTAATAAGGCTGACGATATAAATTCTTGAAGAGCACTATAAGAATTGTCTTGATAATCTATTGCTAATTTTTTGTAAAATGCAAGAACACACTCGAAGTCGTTGTTTTGAGAACAAAATAGAGAAAATAGTTGCGAGATCAGCTCTGGCTTGTTTTGGGAGATACAAAACTGAAGGAGTTTAAATAAAATCGTGTTTTTCTTAATTCTGTCTTGTTGTTCGAGAAATTGGGGTATTATTATTTCTTGTGTTTCTATAAACTTTTCTGGAGTACTAGCACTTCCAATCCAATTTTCTATTTCCTCAGGACTTGCAATCCCGAGTTTTTTAAGCCAATTCCAAGCCCCACTTTCCAATTCATGAGCAGCGATTTGTCGTTTTGTATACAAAACCAGCTTGGGAATCGCTTTGATATCCAAGTTATAATTATAATAATCTTTCCCTACGACTTTTAGCTGTTTCACTAAATTCAAAGGTCTCAATAAAAATGGGGAATTTTCTATCCTTGTGCCTATATCAGAATATTCTACTTCTATAGGGACATGGACAAGTATTTTTGTATCAGCATCTTTTGTAACTAATAGTCTTTTTTCTAAAGCAAGCACATAAAGATGTCTAAATGCCTGCAAATGGTGTCTATTATCTGCAGAAGTCGCTGGGAATTTTGGATAAATTGCCGCTAATAATGCAGCTATCGCAAAATTTGAGCTAGAAAACGAGTATTGGCAGTTTCCCATAAATAAAAACCCAACTGCCATATGATGAGCCATATTAAATCCATAGTCTCCTTCCACACGTTTTCTTATCAATTTAATGATTTTAAACGTAGATAAATCCCCAGTTCCAGCCATAACAAGTCCTAGCGCTAAGGCTCCTGCACAGATTACAGTAAATAATGCATGTTTTTCTACAGAGTTCTTATTTTGATCTGTAAAATCGACTGGTCCTCCTAAAACAGTAGCTTTTAAGTCTTTTATTTTTAAAATTTCATCAGAAATTAAAGCTGCCACAGTTGAATCCCCGCTTCCTACGTATTTGAAGCCAAGAGAAAGTAAGGCACCTCCTATTATATAGAGATAGGAATTTGAGATGGAGTTGAAATCGATTTCTCCTCGGTCCTGGAAGGAGTTTTGAACTGTTTTTAAGTCATTTTCGAAGCAAAAACGGATAAGTTCGGGGATTTGAGAATAGATTCAGTCTTTTGTAGCTTGAATAGAGTCCCATAAAATTAAATTTTTAGCTAAAATCTTGATCATAACATGCTCCGGCCTCACCCACTCCAACGCATAAAACGTTGTCGGAATTTCAATTTTTTCTGCCACTAGCGCATTATTTGACTTCAAATGTATCAGTGCATAGGCTAACAACGCCCCAGGTGCCGTAATAGTAGTAACGATATTATCTCCTTCTTTTGCCACACTACACTTTGCTGACTCACTCATAAGATACCCAGTCTGCAAAATCTTCGGAGGTGCCATTCTTCTTCCACCTTCAAAAAGTCTTATAAGTCTTTCATCAATTACCAAATCTTCTAATCCAGGTGTTTTTCCTTCAGATGCCAAATTTACGATCCCCAAAGCAAGACCTGCAGCTAACGATAATCCTTCTCTTTCAATATCTTTATTAGTCAATGCTTTTCTGCCTAATTGTACCAGTAGCATTTCAGTTACTTGTCGATTTCCTGATTCTTTATATAGTAACCCGAATCCCATCATAGAAGCGGCTTCTTGGGTAAGTTTTATATCGATATCTACAAAAGGAGGGATTAAAAAAGCTATAGAAATTCTTAGAAGTCTCATTATTTTTTCGTCCATTGAGCCTAAGGCAGAGGCAGCTGTTCCTAAATATATTGCAATTATAATTGATTCTTGTTCAGCGCGTAAATAGCGGTAAATATCCAAATCATGTAAAGCTTCTAATTGACCTAGAAGTCCAAGAGAAAAAATAAACCCAGCATGTTCATTAGATTCTTCTTCTCCTCTATGATAAGTAATCCATTGGCGATTTTTTACATAATCTTTGGGATTTTCTGAAAGCATTTTTAGACCAGTTGCGACACCTATATGAAATTTAGGCCAAACCATAAAATCTTTTTCTCGGGTTTCCAATTCATTTTGAGGCATATTCATTTTTACATCAAAATTTGGAGGCAAAAAAGCAGAAAAATTAATTTGGGGAACTTGGGATGCGGATGTAGGAGAAGCTTTGGAGGTTCCTAGAGTGAGAGCGCCGTAACCAATAGCGGTAGAAGCTCTTTTTAAGCAAATCTTGTATAGTAAATTATGCTTTTCAGCTTCAAATTGTTCATCTGAGACGATATTGTCAGGGAGTCTCATTTTTATAGCTCTTGTAACATCAAGCATGCATTGGGCTTCTTCAAGTCTCAAATCATTAGGAAAAATATATTCTACAAGCCCACTCCCTAAATCTTCTTCTTTATCCAATTCAAGCTTCAAAATCTGTTCATACTGCTCTTCAAAAGGCTGTCCTTTTAGCGTTATATGTTTTTCTTCAACTACTTCATTATTTAAATGTATATCAACTCTATGTATAAATTCTAATGCTTCTTTTGGCCATGAATTTGAGCTTGCTGGAGGACTTAATTGGATTTTTCTTATAATTTCGTATATAGGTAAAGAAAATCCAGGTGGCAAACTTTGTAAATCAATCTCAGTGAAATTTTCGTTGACTAAAATTTCAATGATTTTTTCGAAAGGAGATTCAGTATTAAGGGAAATTAATTTTTTCTGATAAGAATTTAAGCTGTAAGAGAGGATAGGAAATGATTGGGAAAGAGTTAAATCGGAATCCATATTTGTGTCTTCTTTGGTAGATGATTGAAAATTGTAAGTTAATGGATGATTGTTGGATAAGCATTCGAAAATTCTGCAGATTTTGCGAGTTTTTTCAAGGAGAATGGGCATTGGAGCTGGATTTTGATTATTTAAAACAGATTTAAGCCACAAATAAATATTTGGGAGATCGAAATCTTGTATTTCGACATTTTCTTCTAAATATTTTTCTATATTTTCAGCACTTTCTTTATACATTTCTTTGATATCTTTTACTTCATTTAAATAATATTCTGTTAACTTTATCCCATATTTTCCTAATTGCCTTGAAATTACATAAAGTAGCCCACCTAAATCTACTATAGCTGACCTTTCAAACATGTCTAATTTCATATCTTCATATAACAAATGCCATGCTTTTAAAATCACAAAAATATGTCTTGTAAAAGTACTTGGGCAAGTTTTTAGTTCAAGACTAGTCCCTTCATTTCCTCTTATCAAAGCTTCCGAAAAATGCTCTGGGAATATTTTTTTAAAATGTGATTTATTTTCAAAGTGAAATCTCGAACTCAACAGATTATCCCACAAGCTATCACTTTCTCCAGCAGCTTCATTACTATACGCAAGTCTTGGCCTTTTTGAATCAATTTTATTTTTTGATTCTTTTAGCAAGCTTATTATAAGTGACGTAAATAACCCTCATTCGCTTGACTTGTCTTTTCCTTTATCAGAAGAATTGTCATTATCAGTCCTTATTCTGCTTGTGAGGAATCTATGAATGAGATCTGCTTGAAGTGTCTGGTAAAGAGATGGAGGAAGAATTAAATAGAGAACATTCATGCATTTTTTTATTAAGGAATGGTTTATTTCTATTGGAATATTCATGCATGAGTCTAAAGGATTTTCTAAAGGGGAAAGAGAGATATCTGATGGAGATAAAGCACATAGAAGATATTGACCATCATAAATAAGAATTTCGTGAAATTTGGAGTAGACATATAAAAATGATGAAAATTCTTGGGTTTGACTTAAAAAGTATGATAAAGTTGGAGTTTCTGTATTTATTGGTTGCTTGTGAGAAATAAAGCAGTTTCTTCTAACAGTTTTAAACTCTATAGCATTTTCTATAGTAGAAATTTCTTCAATGCAGTTATAAGGAAACCCTTTATCATTTTCCAGCTTATATCTTAAAATTCTGATTTTTTCTTGAGTCTGTAAATAAATCATCATCTCTTGAGGATCAGTAGGAACCGCGATATCAATATGACTAAACCTACACATACTGTCTGAAATTTCATAAATTTTTTCTACTACAAGTAAAGGCTCACTTCCTACATGTTTGCTGAAAAAATCGTCTCTTTTATTGGGATCTAACGAAGTCATATCAATGGTTTCTTTATTAAGCAGCTCTAAATTTACTCTTATCAAATAAATCGCATGACTATTCACTGAGCTATCATAAGCAATAAATAATGGGAATCTCTTACTTGTATAAACGATATCAATATGTGTAGACACCCACAAGTTTTTTTGGATATCAGCTAAAGGGTATAAATCACTATAAGGATGCTTGGTGAGGACTAAATAAGTATATAAAGGTGCTGTTATTGCTGCAGAACCCAGAACTTGGGAATGATGAAATTTCTTTTCTGCTTTGCATTTCAATATTAATCCATCTGAGATGTAAAACACTTGAACCAGCTGTTGGGGAACTGGAACTGCATATCGATTTCCGTCTTTTCCATATAGAGAAATCCCTCCGTCACAAATTTCAATTGTCTGTGGGCCTGCTTCTGAAAAGTCCGCCATTTATTAAATTGATTTTTCATTTTTGAGATAAAATTTATGCAAGAGAGTTTATGATGAAAAGATAATTTTTAGGATTTTTCGCCATGAAATAACGAAAATTAAGTTAGATGCTGTCTTTGACAGTTCTGGGCATATCAGTAGCTCTTCTTACTCGTTTTACTGCTTCAATTACAGATGCTCTTCGTGTAGTTAATTTTCGGTTGGAGAGTTTTCTTATTGTTCTTCTGATATTTGAATTTGAAATAGCTAATGCTGAATTTTCAGCAGTCTGGACCTCTGAAAAGCCTAAATAAAGAATACAGCCCATGATATTTTTAAATTCCTCATAATCTAGTTTTTCGCAATATTTAAGCTCAAATTCTTCTATTATATCTTGATACTCGGTGTTAGATATATTACACCCAGCTTTTTCTAACGCAAATTTCAAATCATTTAAATTTATAAACCCATTCCCATCCTATATATTTTTTACATGATCAAAAACTTTGAAAACTTCCCACAGATTTTCCTCTTCAAAAATCTGCTTTCTATCTAGCGCAGCTATTAAAAACTGCGTATAATTTAATCTGCCATGACCTATTTCTTCTATTTTTGACGTAAGCTCGATAAATTCTTCTCTGGCCAATACATAACCATTTTTATTCATGCAGACTTCTATATCATGTGCTGTTACAAATCCAGTTTTTTCTTCATCAATTTCAAAAAATACGTTTTTGAGATCATCAATTTGTTCAGAAGAAAGATTTCTTACAAGAACTTTCATAGCAACTTGTCATAGCTTGCTTTTAGCTTTATTTCTCTTTATTGATGAAAATATTTCTAAGTTAATTTTAGCCTCTGTATCTGTTTTTACAATAGTAAATCACTGATGTTTGAGGGCTTCTGAAATAGTTATCCGATTACTCGGTTTTTTGGCGAACATTCTTTGTATGAGATTTTTTGCTGGAAGTGATATTTTGCTTCATATCGGCCGATTAAAATTATATTGGCAATTATAAATTTTGCGAAAAAGATTTTTCATAGAAGAGCCTTTAAAAGGGTGTTTTCCTGAGAGTAATAAATACATCATAACACCCAAGGACCAAATATCGCATTCTTTGCTATAAGATCCTTTTAAAACCTCAGGAGCAAGATAATAGGGAGTCCCTACTATGCTTTCAAGCAGCTCATCTCGGTATTTTGAAGAAAGCCCAAAGTCAATCAGCTTTAGTTCTCTATCATCAGACTTATCAGTAAACATAATATTTTCTGGCTTTATGTCCCTATGACAAATTCTCATAGTATGTAAGTGATTTACTGCTAGAAACATTTTCATCATGATTTTGGCTACTTCTTGCTCATTCAAGCTTTCTTTTTCTGATAAATATTCATATAAATCCCCACCAATACACAGCTCAGTCACCAGATGTATGTATAAAGAATCCTCATAAATTTCATAGAGTTTAATTATATTGGGATGATCCACCAATTGAAGAATCGACAACTCATTTTGAAGCATCTTCAAATGGTCTTTTACTCGGCTTTTACTGATAGATTTTATAGCATAATGCTTTGAATTCGTGGTATCTGAATTTAATCTATCTATTTTGACAGCTTCTCTCACAGTGCCAAATTGGCCATAGCCAAGCACTCTTATAAAATCATATTGTTCAGTGATACCTTTTTTTAAAATTACTATCAAGTCTTGAAGTATTTGTTATGGTTGACTGAGGTAATGGTTTTCCTCTTAAAGGCTTCACTAATTCACGTTCTCGAGGTGCGCAAACTCCCATGATTTTTTAAAGAAATAATTAATCAGATTAAAAAAAATCGGCAAAATGTGGATGTAAAGAAAATATATGAGAAAGGAGGCAGATGAATTTTGATAGAAGGAAGGAGATAGGTGAGTTAATAGAAGAAAACTCATTTTGGACTGGTATTTTTATATATGGTGCCATTTTCAGTGATTATTTCTTTACTGTAAATATATATTTACTGATATTTATTATGACAACTTGTACAATTTCATATATAATCGATAAGATATTAAAATATATTAGCTAATATCCCAGTACTTATCCAAAATCTTTCATTGTTATCATGGTTCTGCGTTTTGGTTTATTTCTATTCTGTGCTACTTCAACATCTAAATCAAGAACCTCGATATTTCTGTTATTTTCTTCTTCTATATTAGTAACTTTATACCCAGGTACAATTTGTGCTCTATCGCTATGCTCTGCAGTTCATACCTCATTTCTGTCCGTTTTAGGTACTTCTTCATAATCAATCCTGCTTTCGCTTTCATCTACTGGCGTTTGCACCTTGGCAACTGGCACTTCATTAGCTAAATAAATTCATTTTTGTATAAGCTCCATCAAGAAAAAAGACTAAATATCAGTTACAATTATCGAAATTAATAGCATTATTGAAGCTATATAAAGTCCTCCAGCATATCATGGGATTTCGTCTGATATTTTGCATGAAATCTCATCAGCACACGCTTTATCTAGCTCAGAACATAACCGAGTTGAGCACTCAGAAATCCCAAAAGCCACAATAAAAATAAGACATATCATCAAAATTGACAGAAAAATACTTGACTATGTAATTGATACAATTCGAATAAATAAAAGCTTCAATTTATTGATTGCATAATATCCACATCCAGAAAAAGCTAAAATCAAAGCAGAAACTGCAATTTTAAAAAATCATGACCAATGATTGAGGTAACTTTTAAAATAGAAATAAGGGACTTGTAAAAGAACAGTAATCTGAGTAGAGTTTACAAGTATTAATGCTAAAAAGTATATCTTGATCATATATTTTGTATATTATTTAATAAATAAAACAGTTAATATCAATTGTAAATAATTTTTTTATTATTTAATTTTTCTTAATTTAAAAATTATCTAAAATTTAAAAGAGAAATGCTTGCTATTTTATATGTCGAATATTTTGATAAATAACCAAATTTTGCAAAAATGGGATGTGTGATGTCTTGCCTAAAGAAAAAAGAACCCGAAGATGTAGATTCTCCTTTAATATTAGAAGACATAACCTCAAGCAATAATACCACACAAATTTATTCTTCTCATCTTTCACCAAGTGACTTCAAAATTGAAAAAGTTATAGGCAAAGGGTCATTTGGCAAAGTTTTATTAGTAACAAAGAAGGATACAGGGAATTTTTATGCGATGAAAGTGTTGAGAAAACAGGTAATTGAGCAGAAAAAACAGATTAGCCATACTTTGGCTGAGAGATATATTTTGGAAGGGGTGAAATCGCCATTCATAGTACAGTTGAGATATGCTTTTCAGACTTCTGATAAGCTTTATATGGTTATGGACTATATGAAAGGTGGAGAATTATTTTTCCATTTACGAAAAGAAGGTAAATTTTCTGAAGACAGAGCAAAATTCTACGCCGCAGAAATTTTATTAGCTTTTGAATCTTTACACAATGCAGGAGTAATCTATAGAGATTTAAAGCCTGAAAACATTCTATTAGATGTAGATGGACACATAAAGCTTACTGATTTTGGGCTATCTAAAGTGACGGATTCTGATAAAAAGGCTTACACGTTCTGTGGGACTCCAGAATATCTTGCCCCAGAAGTATTAAAAAATGAAGGATATGATAAAGCTGTGGATTTTTGAAGCTTAGGGGTGGTTTTATATGAGATGATTGCGGGTGAGCCTCCGTTTTATGCGGAAAATAGGGTTGAACTGTATAAAATGATATTAAATGCACCTGTAAGGATGAAATCCAGGTTTTCTGCACAAGTTACAGATTTATTGAGAAAATTAATTGAAATTGAGGTAAAAGATATATAGGTAAGTCATAGACTTTCAAATATAAAAGAAATTAAAAGGCATCCATTTTTCCAAGGAATTGATTGGGATTTACTTAGTAAAAAAGGAATGCCAGCACCTTTTAAGCCAAAAGTTATGAACCCACTGGATACTCGAAATTTTGACTCAGAATTTACTAATGAGCCTCCAGTTGATTCTGTCACAAAAAGCTCTTTAATAGGTACTCAAAACAATTTTATTGGTTTTACCTACCAAGAAGACTCGCTGAAATAATCGCAAATGCTTATAGTAATCCAAATTTATTATTAATATATTGTGTATAATTTATTAGCTAAATTTAGGCTTTTTGTAAACATGAGAATTTGGTGGTTTTCTTAGTTTTGATAAATCTCCTTTGGGGATTGTTATATTTCGATTTTTTATAATTCCACTTGCATGCAATCGCGATGAAAGATCAGGGCTTGGAGGCTTTGGAGGAATTCAAATAGGAGGAGCTATTGTAGGGGGAAACTGAGGAATTCCTAGCAAATTCCCTGGAAGTGGTAGTAAAGGCTGTAAACTTGCTTTTTCTCTTGCGTATTGATTGTAATATTCTCCTAAGTTTGTATACCCTCTTTGCTGCTGTACTTGCTGTAAAAAGGCTTCATTATCTTTAATGAATTTTGGGATCATCTCAGGTGTAAGTCTTACATGGGAAAAACGGCAGTTATCTCCCAAATGGCATGATCCTACACCGTGGAAATATTTGCAAGGGAATTTTTTGGTATCATGAGAATAAATACAATCATCTCCTTTTACACATGTATCTGTAACAAAATACTTGCAGAGCTCATCTTTTAGTAATTGAGCTCCTTCATGAAGATAAGTGCAGTCTTGGCCTTTATGGCAGGTTCCTCCAGCCCAATACTTGCACTTTACCTTTTTGATTTTTGATTCATCTGGCCTTGGGCGCTTAATTCGCTGAATTTCTTGCTTTCGATTGTCTTGTTTATTTTGTACTGGTATTACAGGCTGATTTGGAGGTTGTGCAGACTCTTCTTGTTCCAAGACTTCTCCATCCTCTATATCGGATCCTTCCATATATAAACAAAGAAATATTAAATCATTTTCATTTAAATTAATAAACATCAATTGACTACTTATATCAATAAAGAGCCTTATTTGCAAGGAGAGCTTTCTCCAAAGAATATAAAAATTTCAAAAATATTCAAATTATTTCATTTCTTGATATGCTTTAATATAAGGATTTTTTTGTAAGAAAAATTAACAATTATAATAATGTCATTGATTAGTTGGAATCCCCATTGAAGAAGAAAGAGATGAAGAAGTCAAAAGGGTCTTCGAAATCGAGAATCTTATTAAAGATATTCTTATGAAAGTTTCAGAGCTTTGGTTCCCAAAATTGAAGGATTACATATTTACACCTTAGTGCTATTGCTGTCACGCTATCAAAGCTCAATGCAGTTAACCCACGCTCTTATATCAAAAGAAATTTCCAAAAAAATAGAGGAAGCTTGCATCTCTTCTAGGGGGGCCGAAGTTTTGGAAATGTGCAAATTATTTAAAATAAAAGATTATAATCATTTTGAAGGCTGCTATTTCAAACGGTATCTTGGTAATGAAGTTTATCAAGTGAATAATCCATTCACTTTTATTGTAGTCTGTCTTTTGGGTCTTATCTGGCTTTTATATGAAATTTCTTAATAAACTCATAAGGGTATTGTATAAGTAATGCTAAATATATCTTGCATGCTTTTATTAATAATAAATTATTTGAAAGTTTTAAATGCACAAAAAATAAATAGGTCAAATTAAACAATAAAGAACTATAGAAATGCATTATAATTTAACCACTGAGTCATTGAGCTAAAGTTGAATAATTAATAATAAATTAGAATATGTACAAAAGATATTGATATTTGCTATTTCACTATATTATTAAAAATTAAAATATGAGTTTCATCGCTTTGGATTGGCACAATCATACGAAAATTTGTGGATGAATTTTTTTTCAGAATATTTTAATTCTTGGAAATGCTTATCGGATAAAAAAGCTATACTGGTAAAGCAATATCATTGATTGAAATACTGAGAATTCTGAAGTAAGGAGTGAAAATTTAAAGATAGTGAATGACTTCAATGTGAAAATGAAAACATCATACAAATATCATATACATAAAAACTTGTTTTGGCAGCAATAAAGAATTAAGAAACCAAATAAATTAAAAGCTATATTCACAATAGCTATCAGTCTTAACTGAAGATTTTATTAAATTTCAATTGTCATAAACGAGAATTACATCATGGCAAATCATGATTGCTATATCATTTATTAAATATAATTATATATCATTATCAAATTTCTTTATTTGCGTTAATTTAATTCATAATTTTCATTACTTAGCCTTAATGAAAAAAATCGAGCACAAAAGAGCACATTCCGACATCCCAATAAAAGATATATTATTTCAAACCCTCCCTTGCAAAAAATCAGGTAAAATTTCTGATCCAGGGCATAATAAAAAATCTACTTTCAACCGTAAATTACAGTATATCCCGAAAAGCTCATTAAAGCATCTTCCCGCATTGCCAAATCAGCATATTCGATCAGTATCGTTAGGTAGCTTAAAACTTCAGCCTTATTTAATTAATCTCGAAGGTAAAGAAGTTATAAAAGCCCCGAAAATTTTTTCTAATCAAATTTTTACAGATTGTTATGATAAAGAAGGACATCATGACAGAATAATGGATAATAGCGGATTTATTGAAGTCTATGAAGTCAAATTTCCAAGCAAAAATTACCCGAATGCTTTATTTAATTGGAAAAATCGAGAAAATAAGTTTTATAAAAACCAAGATGTGAAACCTCCAGAGAACAGTGCTTGCAGTAATACAGAGTCTA
>CATKHM010000184.1:0-29978 GCA_949751825.1 Blepharisma undulans
CAAGAGTCGTATATAAATCTTGAAAATAATCAAAATCTCTTTGACTTAGATAAAAACTGTAGCAAGCGCAATACACATCTGACCCTAATAGAGCAAGAATAGAGCTTAAAAATGCTAATGTGACTGATTTTCCTTCACCTGTTAGGATTTGAACTAAGTTATTTTTGGGTTTAGTATTACGCTCATAACCTATTCCAAGCATACGAAAAATAGACAAAACCTGTGTTGGATGTGGAGTAAAAATTGAAGACTTCAGCTCTTCATCATTTACATCTTGCTTATATTTTTGTATATTTAAAAGTACCCATAGCATTACAACATAAGCTAAAAGATCTGGATATGAGTCTTTGAATATACTAATATCAGAATTAATATTTTCATCTGTCAAAATTTTTGCCTTTCCTTTTATCTCAGCTACTATTCCAGTTATAGCATTATTGATTCCATCAGATTGTGATATATTCAAATATTTTGTTTGATATTCATTAAATTTATTAATATAGGTGTCATGATTTACCCTCAATTCGTGCTTGTTTATTTTTGACCCTTCTATATTTTCTAATGCATATTCTATTCCATGTGCCTGAGTCTTGCTCATCCACAATTTTTCCATAACACCTTGAAAAACTTTATGCTCATTAATTATATGCAATCCTAATCCGGTTGGATCCTTTTCTAGCTCTTGACTGAGCGCTGTTATTTCAGCTTTATTTTTCTTTCTTAAAATTTCTAAATATGCATCTATAATTTCATCCAATTCTCTATTTAGTAAAGGAACATTATTCGAAATTTCTTTGATATTTATAATTGTTTCTGCTATTTCTCTTGCATCAGCTGATCCTTCAGCTTTCCTTTTTAATTCACGAGCTTTCGTTAAAATTTTGTCTTTAATTCTTTCAATTATTTCTCCTCAGTCAAAATTTTTAATTTTTAAATTTTTCTCAAACATTGTCAAGCAGCTATAGCACATTTGGATATCATTAAAATCTTTTTTTTCAATATTTTCTTTTTGTATCAAAGAAACAGCTTTTTTAACAATATTATTAATTTTTCTCGATATAGACTCCAAAGCACTAGACTCTATTTTTTCAAAGTTCGCAATATCTGGATTTAAATGATTTCTTATTTCTTCATATCTTATCAGTTGATCCCATCTTTCTTGGATATCACGACAAACTCTTTCAAGAAGAGCAGGGTGCTTGATTTCAGAAAACTCAATTTTTATGTTCATAAAACCTTGATGTATTGTATACAATTTTTCACTTGATTTTGCTACAAGTTGAGAATAATGAGGAATTTTTTGGATTTGTTGATGTTTACTATGAAAAGGGTAATCTTGATGCAGCTGCAAAAATTCTTTAAACATTTTCAAAAACTCGTCTCATACTTTAAATTTATTTAATGTTGCATTTAAGCTATGAAGAGTGTTTGAATCAAAATCCTTGTTATAATTATCATTGATTTTTGTATAAAGGCTTGAAATCTCTTCAAGAATTTTTTCAGTGATTTTATCTGTACCAAAAAAGTTTGGGATTCCTATTTTCTTTTCAAATTTTATTTTAAAATCCATAAAAATCATATAAACTTTGAATGCTTCTATAAATTCTGCACTATTTTCCTTGCTTTCAATATTTAATAGGGAATTCAAAATCCTTTCAATTATTTGTTGGATATTCTGATGAATTTCTGCAAAAATTATTTCACCATTGTTTATGATATCGTTTACCTCTTTTCTCGAAATCAAGATCGATGCTTTATTAAACACAGTATTTCAGTCTTTTTCATGAATCGCAGAATTTATTTCACATTTAATTGAATTTAAAGCTTCACACAATTTGCAATTTGCGTATTCAAAGTCTGACCTTGATAGTTGATCTAATAATTCATAAAATATTTTGCATAATCCACTTACGTTTTTTTGGCTTGCTAATTTATCAATTTTAGTTCTGTTCTCTTTTTTTTGCTTTTTTCTGTCTTTCTTTTTTTCATTTATTATATTTGTTGAGTAATTTTTGATTTCGGTTGGCAACACATTTAAAATAGAAGATATATCACGAACAAATTCCTTTTTATCACTATAAGATTTATTGTTGAAATTATTTATGTTGGTATTTATCTGGTCTTTGATAAAATTCTCAATCTGATTTAGATAGTCTTTATATATTGGATAATCGTTGGCAGCTTTTTCAAACTCCAGCATTTGAGGAAAACCAATAAAATCTTTAATTTTGCAATTTTTTAATTTTTCCATAACATCAATTCGTATATCTTCAAGCTCTTTTTTTATTTTATCAATACTAGAAGTAAAAAAATTCACATTAAAAATTGCATTTATATCTTCTATGCTTTTTATTTTTGTTTCTGCTTCTAAGAATTTAAAAGACTGAATTTCACTTCTAATCCCGTTCACAAAATCCAAAAATTTATTTCAGAATACTTTTGTAGCTTCGTTTTCAAGCTCAATCAAACTGTTCTTTTTTTCTTCGTCAAATAAATTATAGAATTTATTGTCTTTCAAATATTTAATTTTTTGGAAATTTTGGATTATCGTGATTATTTCAGAGTTTTCCAGCTTTGAGATTTTTATATTTAATGAATATTCTTTTATTTTATCCATCAGCAATTCGATTGTGAAATATAATTTATTTTTAATCATATCTTTATGTTCATTTCATGTATCTTCGTCCAGTATATCTATTGACTCTTTTACTTCATTAAATTGATGCCTCTCAATAGAATCCATAATACTTTGACATCTTTGATGCAATTTATTTTTTAAAACTTGGTCAAATTTTAATCAAATTTCTGAAAATTTTTCACTGAAATTCGAAAATTCATTCGCAAGATCTAATAATGAAGACATTGTTTGTAAATTGTTAGTATCAGCACAAATTTTAAGCTTTTCTTTGAAAATAGTGCATAAATTATCAATTTCGATGCAAGAGAGCTCAAATTCAGGCTGAATATTAGAAGTTGAAAAAAATGTTGGAGATTTTTCTTGCAGTAATGAAATTTCTTTATAATATAATACAGCTTGATGGGAATTCTTTTTCATGAGCTCTATTTCACAGAAATTATCATTCTGTATATTTTTGGAGACAGTATAGAAATACTCTTTTAGAAATGTTAAATGCTTGTTATAATATTCAGATAACTTAGATAGAAAACTTTCAGAAACAATAATAGATAACTGAGAAAATTGGGAAATTTTTTTGCATTCTTCAATATATAGCAACGAATTTTCTATCTTATCAATGTCAGGGACATGCTCTTCCACTTTTTGTATGAAATTTTTAATAAATATATACATGTTTTTTATGACTTCATCCATTTCCGCAATATTTTCAAATCCATTATCTCTGACCAAATCTTCTAGATTTTCTTTACTTTCCTTTGCTTTTTCCCTATTAGAGTATTTAGCTCTAATACTTTTTAATATCTTAAAATCTTTTATTTCTTTTGCAATGTCTTTTAACCCTGGGCAAAATTCTCTCTTAATAAATAGCAGTGTTTGATTAATTTTTTCTTCAAATTTTTTTCAAAAATCTTGATAATGATCTTTCAACGAAAGAATAAAATCTTGCAACATAAAAACGTCATTGATTTTTTTGACTATTGAATTTCCTTTAGAAATATTAAAAGGAGAACTTATTCCTAAATCCATTTCCGACAATTCAAGTGATAGCTTATCAATATATTTTATAATTTCTTTTTCAATGGCTAAAAGATCGTTACTGTAAATTCCTTTTCGAAATTTTTCAATCCATTTGCCTGAATCAAGTCAAGCAAAAGTCCCACGTAATTGCCCGTAGTCTACAGGCTCAGAAGAGGTACTGAAAGATTTAATAATTTCTTTCGCTGCATCTTTGAAAGCGCTGAACTTATTTATTAAAGAATTTAATAATTCTTGATAGGAAGCAGCTATAAGATATTCTATTTCTGAAACTTTCATCAGTAAGTTGAATGTGTCAAATTTAGCTTCGATTTCAGCTATACTTTTAGTAGCATTATTGTTAATAACTGATAAAGTATCTTCTTTAGCATTTTCAAAATAATGTTGATACTCCTCAAAAATAGACGATAAAAGATTGTTAATTCCATTTTCAGCTATAAGATCACGCAAGCTCTGGACATTTAAAGCTGATTTTAGTACTGAAATATTTGTTTGGAGTATTTCTGCATCACTAATTTGAATATTCTCTTTTCTCAATGGCTCAACAGATGCACTATATGCTGCTTTTAATTTTGAAATAAATTGCTTTTTTAATAAATCCAGCTTTTTGTCTATATCAGCAAAATTTAAATGATCATGAGCAATTCTTGCATATTTTTCCGCTTGCAGTAAATTATCGGCAAACCCTTCAAAGTTATTATTTTCTAAATCTGCTCTTGCGGATAACAGTAAATCTTCAATAAGATTTGCATAGTTGTTACAAAGATTCTTATAATGATGATCCACATCTTCAAATTCTTTACTTAAAATTTTTGCATTTCGTAATTGAGTGCTTAGGATATATGAGTCAACATTTTCATATTTAAAGTTTGAATGAGTCAGACTTAGTTTAGTAACAATATTGGCTATCATTGCTGCTGATACAGGTATTTCTCTTCTCAAATGACTTTCTCTAATATTATCTGATATTTTTAAAGCATTGTAAATTTTTTTATAATTTAATACAGTGCTTTCATCTAAAGCTCCGTGATTATCTAAAAAGCTGTTAAATTGTGTAACTGTTTGATTAAATCTATCATTAGTAGTTTTGATGATAGAATCAGCACATCTATTATATTCTATTTTAAACTGTGTGAATAAATTTGCTATACAATTCAGCTCATCCATTTTATAGCTGACTATTTCGTAGTTTATAGAGCTTAAGGCTTTTTCAATTTCTGTTTTACTTTTATCCACTTGAGATTTTAGAGATTTTTCTGATTTATCTGTTATAAATCTTTCAAAAGCATTTTTTGGATCTCTTATCGGTTCTCTTTCCATAATTTTATTTATCAACTCTTGAGGATCATCCATCAGAGGATTAATTGTAAGAGCTCCATTTTCTGTTTTATTTCATATGTCAATTAAAACATCAAGAAATACAGAATTTGAGTCGCTTATTTCATCTATCACGTCTTTTACTTGCACATGTATGTTTGCAGCATCGTCTTCACTGTATTTTGTAAAAGCATATGTAAAGGAATCGTTTTCTTTATTAAAATTAGGTACAATTCTAGCTAATGTTTCAGCGATGATTTTGACTCCTTCAAATCTGTCTCCTTGGGTTTTGGAGCTTAATAAAATCAAAGGTCTTATGCTTTTGCATTTTTTCGCATACTCAACTATACTAATCGTATTCGCCATATCTATTTCCGCTCCTTTTGTATCCATTAATCCTGGAGTGTCACAAAGAAAAATAGTCTCTCCTGAATTTTTTATTTTTATTGGTACACTGGCGATATAGTGTGTTTCTGATTGTGAGCGAGCTGAAATTGTGGTATTTTTTAAAGCCGGATTTTTTACTGCAATAGCTTTAATATGTCTTAAACCGCCTTCGTGCACTCATCCCATTTTTGAGTCACATAGAAAATGAGTTGTGGTTGATTTTCCTGAGCCTGTGGCTCCAATTAGCAAAATAATATCTTGATTTATGATGCTCTCAGAACTATTAACTGATTTATTTACCAAGCGAGCAAGTTCTTTTATATTGACAGGTCTTTCCTTTTTTAGGACAATTTCAGTTTCTTGAATTAATTTTTTTCAATTTTCTCTTTCAAGAAATTCTTTAATATGATTGTGTTCACTATTTTGGAAGTTTTGATTCAAAAATTCGTTGATATCAGGGTAAACTTTTTCTATTTTGTTGTGAATATATGAATCTGCGCTGAAATTATAAGATTTGTAATGAGCAAAACATAAAATGCTGGTAAGAGTTCTTTCAACACAAAACGGCATTGAAGAAATATCGCTCATAAGGTCCTCAATAAAATCAATCTTTTTTTGACTATTATTTTCTTTGGGGTCTAAAGTCTTCTTAGAGTTTAAATTGTCTTTTTTGCGATCAGATTGAAGAATATCCAAATAAGAAGAATCATTTAGAGGATTAGCTTTTGCCATTGATTTTCTTCTTTTTTGATGAAATGGTGTATTTTGATTTAAATCTGTTAATTTTTCTAATTTCACACTACTAGGTCTGCATTCAGTTGGCTCCCTTTTTTTTCCTTCTTCAAAATTGATAGCTCTAATTGGCCCATTTTGAAATGTTTTTTGTTCTTCTTCAGCAATTTCTACTTCAATAGTCAAAAAATCTTTAATTATCGTTCCTTTTGCAGGAATGTTACTCATCAGATCAATTGTTATCATTCCTAAGTGTTCTTCTCCACTTTTAGTCAATATATAAAATCTAAGATACAAGGAACTGTAACGAGTTGAGCTTAAGTGAACTGGGTCGAGGGCTGAAAACTTGGACATTTCAAAGGTAGGTGACTTATAAATAACTTGTGAATCTCCAGAATTGGATAAAGCGAAGCTTAGTTGTGGGTCTACGCATTGCTGCAGCTTATAAGAAATTTGAGTTATCCTCAAGAGATAAGTTTTACTAATCATTTATTATAATTGATCTTCTTTTCTCTAACAAATCAGGATATAAATATGGAGATGATAATTCTTTCTATACTTTTTAAAAGTCGGAATATATAAAAAAATAAAAAGTTCTTAGTTTTTAAGCATGCTTCATATGCTTACTTTATTTTTATATGAAATATTATCTAATTTTAATACGTAATACCAGATTTTATATTATAATGCAAAATAAAATGCTAAAATATCTGATTTTCTATTTATCAATTAAAACTCATAAGAACTGTCATTTTCAAAAAACAATCATAAGTATAAAGATTTTATTCATCTAAAATTATAAGAAAGATCTATGTGAGCTTAATTTTATTCTTGCATCATTTCAAATAAGCATCTGAATCAAAACAAATTTTTTATTAGGAAATTTCTTTCTTATTGCTTTGGCATGAATTTGGATTCAGAGATACTTCCCTTGAAGATTTTGCTCATGAGTTTTCTTTATATAAAGACTTAATTAGATGCCAAAAATGTCTAGCAGTTAAGAGGAATAAGCTTTAAATTTGAAACAATTTCTATATGGAATATGAAATAAATTGATATTTTGAGATAAAAATAAAACTCAGTCTCAAATTGCTTACAATTCAATCAGACTTAGAAACAAGATTTTAGCTGTTCCTCAGTTTATTAATAAATGTCTGTTAGGAAACTCCCGGCAAGAGAGTCAAAGAATTGCTTAAATAGAAGAATAAAACTTATAATAATTCAATAAACTACCTGAGATTGATTTTTTCATTTACTTTATGCAAATATATAAGTCCTAAATTAAATAAATAATATATTTTAAGAATTTATAAAAAATCACTAGAATGGATGATTTCATCATCCAAATGAAAATTCAATCCTGCGCAAATAAAATGAAATGATTAAACAAAGCTATACAAAATTCCACAGTAGATAACTAATAATTTAACAAAATCAAATAGAAAAATTAGCCATTTTATTGATATTAGTTAAATTTAAAGTTAAGCATATGAAGAAGGATACATCTCTCTATAAAGCTTCACTGCATCTTCCCCTGCAGTTTTTCTTAACACCTCTGTAGATACCAAATCAGTAAGCCTATCAGCCCCTGAGTTCGAATTAATATCAAGAAATTCACTTTGTCCATCAGTTAATCTTGCAATCTCCTCAAATTTATTCTTCGCACTGCTTGCAACATAAAAAGCATGCACTGGGATTTCTTTTTCTATGATTTTTTCTAATTCGTCTTCATAATATTGGACACTTCGAAATTTAGAACTGTTTCAATAAGCTGCTCGCTCATAACCATCTCCTACTTTGACCTCATCACTGCATTTAAGCAATTCACCCTTTCCACATTTTTTTAATTGATAATCTGCATAAGTGTTTGGAGGTACATCGCCAATCAAAATTACTTGTGAAATTATATCATTTTCAGCACTCTTATTTACATGCCATAATCCAACCTCCACTGCCTCATTGCCTCCCCAGCCACCTTCAGCCCATATATTTTCCATGAAATTTTCAAGAATATCAGGACTGTTTGTTCATTGAGAAACTTGGAATAATTTATCTTCGTATTCACTCCAGTTTCGATAAACACAGTATTGCAAATGAAAATTTTCAGGGTTCACTCTTTTATTTATGAGCACTGCACATACGCGTGAAAACATGATTTTTACAGTATCTTTAGCACTTTGCAGTAAACTACCCATAGATCCTGTAGCATCCATCAAAACAATTGTTTTTGTAATTCCTGTTTTCACCCCTAGTCCTTTATTCAATTCTTCTAATATCTCTTTGGATTTATTAGCATTATTGCTTTTTATTGAATCCAAAAATTCCATTGATTTTTCATGCTTAGCTTTGGCTTCTTTTACTATATCAGAATCGCTTTCCTTTTTATTATGATTGACTTCATCTCTTTTCTGGTTTATAGGATCATAAAAAGCTCCTCTGTTTCTCATATTTTCTATATCACGTTTGGTCATCGAATATTTACCTAATTCTGAGTCAAGAAGAATAATGCTATAAGACCCTTCTTGCCCTTGTCTTGCTGTTCTTCCCATAATTTGCGTTTCTTCTGACTTGCTTTCTGCGAGAAAAGTTTGAATTACATGAACCCCTCCATTAGTTTCAACTTCTTGGTTTAAACACTTAAAATCAGTTCCACGACCAAAAACTCTGGTTAACAATGTAACTGTATTTGCAATTGTGGCTTTTTTTACCATCATGGCTCTATCTTCTGCATTTAATTTTTCTGTTATCAACTGAATGTCATAATCATGCTCTTTTAGGTTTGATTCGTCAAAAAAATTCATTAATTTGTCTTCGTCTTCAAAAAATACCAAAACTGCACGCAGGCCTCCTTTTGTGCCGACTATTTGTTTATTGATTTCGCTTACTATTTTCATATAATAGTCATCTTTGTTTTCTACATGAGTATCCTTGTCTTTTCCAAAAATACGATTATTTTTGCCAAATACTGATGGCATATAAGTATTGAATTTTATGTTATACTCGTTTTCTATGATATTTTTTTCGTATTTATCCAAGGTTTTTAGAGTGCCTGTAACTCCCATAATATGGTTAAATTTTAGAGGGATTTCTGCATATGAAAATTTACCACAATGAATATTAATGCAAATATTTTCTTCTAAGCTCTTTTTAGTGATGACTCCCTTTTCATATTCACAGTAATAAGCAAACAGTGTTTCATATCCATATGAAATATTGGATGCAACCCCATCGTGCTCTTTATAACAAATTCTATCTTCATAAACGAAATAGTCATGTGAATTATAGCGCTTCACTTCAATCGCCATATCTTTGGCAGCTTCCTCAATAATAAATTCGAATCCTGGAAATTGTTCATAACAATTTTGGTACTCAGGCTCTTGTTTCAGTTGCTGAAAATTAACTGTTTTTCTATTATTTCATATATAGCCTATTAATTCTTTTATAGTAGGATGCTTTAGCATAGCAACAGGGTTATATGTATCTCCATAAAAGGATTTGCTGAAAAATACATCAACTTCATCAATTAAAAGAATTTTCGACCTTAACATATACCCATCATTTGTCTTGGGGCACTTACCGGTATTTATGAAATCCAAAGCTATTTTTCTGATATCTCCACTTGAGTTTATGTAGTCTTCACATAATTTATTGAAGGTTCCATACTTTATATAGGTGTTGATATCTAAAGCTGTATATAAATCTTGAAAATAGTCAAAATCTCTTTGGCTTAAATAAGAGCTGTAACAGGCACAATACACATCTGATCCCAGCAGTGCAAGAATGGAGCATAAAAATGCCAATGTAACTGATTTTCCTTCTCCTGTCAGAATTTGCACTAAATTATTTTTTGGATTGGCACTCTTTTCATAGCCTATTCCAAGCATACGAAAAATTGACAGGACTTGTATTGGATGAGGAGTAAAAATTGAAGCCTTTTGCTCTTCATCATTCACATCTTGCTTATATTTTTGCATATTTAAAAGTACCCATAGCATTGCAAGATAAGCTAAAAGCTCTGGATAGCTTTCCTTGAATATTCCAATATCTGAAACCATATTTTCTTTTGTAAGATCTTTTGATAAAGCTTTTATTTCACTTACCATTTCAGTTATAGCATTATTGACTCCATTTGTTTGGGAGATTTTTCAATATTTTGTTTGTTTCTCATTAAATTTATTCATATAAATTTCATAATTTGCTCTTAATTCTGGAATGTTTATTTTTGATCCTTCTATATTTTCCAATGCAAATTCTATGCCATGGGCTTGAGTTTTGCTCATCCACAATTTTTGTATGGCTCCTTCGAATGCTTTGTGCTCTGTGATTATATTTAGACCTAGTCCACTTGGATGTTTTTCAAGCTCTTGAGTGACTGCGGCGATTTCTGATCTGTTTTTCTTTCTGAAAGCTTCTAAAAAGGTATCTATAATTTTATCCAATTCTTTGTGTAGTAAAGGAAAATTATTTGAAATTTCTTTCATATTAATCATGATTTCTGCGATTTCTCTTGCTTCTGCTGATTTTTCTGCTTTTCGTTTTAAATCATGACTTTTGGATAAAATTTTATTTTTTATTCTGCCAATTATTTCTCCTCAGTCAAGATTTTTAATTTTAATACGCTCTTCAAACACTGTTAAGCAGCTATAGCATATTTGTATATCATTAAAATCTTCTTTTTCAATATTTTCTTTCTGTATTAAAGAAAAAGCCTTCTTTTCGATACTATCTATTTTTTTAGATATCATCTCAAAAGCACCAGACTCTATTTTTTCAAAATTAGCTACATCAGGATTTAAATGTCTTTTTATTTCTTCGAATTTTTTTAACTGATCCCATCTTTCTTGAATGTCATGAGAAACTTTTTCAAGAAGTGCAGGGTGCTTTATTTCAGAAAATTCAATTTTTATGTTCTTAAAAGCTTCACTAATTTGGTATAGCTCTTCACTTGATTTTTCAACAAATTTGCAGTAAGAAGAAGCTTTTAAAACTTGCTGATAATTACTATGAAACGGGTAATCCTGGTGATTCTGCAAGCATTCTTTAAATATTTTTAAAAATTCATCTCATTCTTTGATTTTGTTTAAAATTGCATTGCAGCTATGAAAATTGTTTGAAACAAATTCTTTTGTGAAATTATCAGTAAGTTTTACATAAAAGCTTGAAATCTCTGATAGTATTTTTTCAATAGTATTATTCGAATCAAATATATCAGGGTTTTTATTTTTTTTTTCAAATTTAATTTTAAAGTCCATAAAAATTTCATAAAATTTGAATGCTTCTATAAATTCTCCACTAGTCTCCTTGTTCTCAATATTTAATAATGCATTTAATTTTCTTGTGACTGATTGATTGAGATTTTGGGAAATTTCTGAAAAAATTAATTCGCAATCAGCCAGGCAAGTTTCTACTTCTTCTTTCAAATTTAAAACTCATGCATTATCAAAAGCAGTATTTCAGTCATTTTTATCAATAGCAGAATTTATTTCGCATTTAATTGAATTTAAAGCTCCATTCAATTTTCCTTTTGCATAGGCAAGATCTGATGGCGAAAGTTGATTGGCAAATTCACAAAATATCTTGCATAGGTCGCTTATATTTTTTTTATTTGCTAGTGCATCAATTTTATTTCTGATCTCTTTTTTTTGTTTTTTTCTGGTTTTCTTTAATTCATTTATAATAGTAACCAACTCATTTTTTATGTTTTGTGGCAAGACCTCAAACATAGAATTTATATCAGAAATAATTTTCTTTTGCTCCATATAGGTCTTCAAATAATAATTTTTTGTTATATTTTTTATTTCATCTTTAATAAAATTTTCAATTTCAGTTAAAGATAATTTATATGCTGGATAATCTTTTGCTACTTTGTCAAATTCCAGAATTTGAGGGAAATTTTTAAATTCATAAATTTTGCATTTTTTTAGCTTCATCAAAATATTTATGCGTGCACCGTCAAGTTCTTTTTTAACTTCTTCAATGTTGGAAGCAAAAAATTTTCCATTAAAAAAAGTACTTATATCTTGGATATTGCTTATTTTCACCTCTGCTTCATAAAATTTAAAATTGTGAATTTCATTTTTAATAGAATTCACAAAGTCAGCAATTTTATTCCAGAAAATTCTTTTGATTTCATTTTCTTCTCGAGTGCATGTTTGTTTTTTATCATCATCGAGTATTTTATGCAGTTCATTTTCTTGAACACGCTGGATTTTTTGGAAGTTTTGAATTATTTTGATGATTTTAGAGTTTTCCAGTTTGGAATTGTTTATAGCCAAAGAGTTTTCTTTGATTTCATTCATGAGGAATTCGATTACGTAATATAATTTATTTTTGATCATATCTTTATGCTCAGTTCATGTTGCTTCATCTAATGTTTCTATCATCTGTTTAACTTTATCAAAGTTATGACTTTCGATTGAATCCATAATATTTTGGCATGTTTGATGCAATTTCGCTTTAAGGATTTGGTCATATTTAAACCAAACTTCTGAAAAGCTTTCACTTGCATTTGACAACTCATTAGCTATAGCTAATAATTGGGCCATTGTTTGAAACTTGCTATCTTCATCACAAATTTTAAGTTTGTCTTTGAAAATAGCACTTAAATTATCAAATTCTGTATGCAAGCGCTCAAAATCAGGTTGCAGTACAGAAAGATTAAAAAAGAACGGAGATTTTTCTTTTAGTAAAGAAATTTCTTTAAAGCGTAATATCGCCTGATGAGAATATGCTACTAAATGTTCTATTTCACAATAATTATCATTTTGTATGGTTTTAGAGACAGTATAGAAATATTCTTCAAAAAATTTGAAATGCCTATTATAAAAACCGGTTAATTTGTTTAAAACCGTTGAAAAAACTATTCTAGATGACTTTGCAAACTGAGGAATTTTTTTGCATTCTTCAATATAAAGACACGAATTTTCTATTTTGTCAACATCAGGGGCATTTTCTTTTACTCTTTGGGTGAATCTTTTAATAAATATATCCATTCTTTTTATTTCTGAATCCATTTCCTCGATATTTCCAAATCCACTGCTTATGACCAATTCTTCGAGTTTTTCTTTACTTTCATTTTCTTTTTCTCCATGAGAGTATTTCGCTCTGGCGCTTTTTAATTTCTTAAAGCCTTTTATATCTTCTCTAATGTCTTTCATTTCTGGGCAAAATTCTTTTTTAATAAGCTGCAATGTTGCCTCAATTTTTTCTTCAAATTTCGTTCAAAAATCTTTATCATAATTTTTCAATGAAGGAATAAAATCTTCTAGTTGAAAAATATCATTAATTTTTAGGACTATTGAATGCCCTAGCGAAACATTATGATGACAATTTATTCCTAAATCCATTTCTGATAATTCAAGTAATAACCTATCAATGTATTTTTTTATTTCTTTTTCAATTGCTAATAGTTCGTTACTATAAATTCCTTCTTGGAATTTTTCGATTCATTTTCCTGAATCAAGTCAAGCAAAAGCCTCACGTAATGGTCCCAAATCAATAGGCTCAGAAGATGTGTTGAAATTTTTTATAATGTCTTTTGCTTCATCTTTGAAAAAGCTGAGTTTATTTATTAATGAATTTAATAATTCATGATAGGAAGCAGTTATAAGAATTTCTATGTCTGAAACTTTCATCAACAAATTGAATTCATCAAATTTAACTTCAATTTCAGCTATATTTCGAGTAGAGCTGTTATTGATAATTGATAAAACATCTTCCTTAGCATTTTTAAAATAATTTTGATAAGAATTAAAAATTGGTGATAAGAGATCGCCTATTTCATTTTTAGCAATAAGATCGCGTAAGCTAGAAATACTAAAAGCTGATTTTAGTGTTGAAATATTTGCTTGAAGCATTTCAATGTCTCTAATTTCAATATGCTCTTTATTCAATGGCTCAATAGATAATTCATATGCTGCTTTTAACTTCGAAACAAATTGGTTTTTTAAAGTTCCCAGCTTATCGTTTAATTCTGTAGATTTTAAATGATCGTAGACGATCTTCAAATATCTCTCTGCTTGCAGTAGATTATTGGAAAATCCTTCAAAATTATTATTTTCTAAATCTAAATTTGCAGATGTCTGTAAATCACCGATGAGGTTTGTATAGTTTTCGCAAAGTTTATTATAATGAGGAGTAACATCTTCAAATGCTTCACTTAATATTTTTGCATTTTTTAATTGGGTGCTCAGGATGTAGGGGTCAACATTTTCATATTTCATATCTGAATGAGCCAGACTTAGCTTTGAAACAATATTAGTTATCATTGCTTCTGATACAGGTATTTCAGTTCTTAAATGACTTTCTCTGATGCCATCTGATATTTTTAAAGCATCATAAATTTTTTTATAATTCAATACGATGCTTTCATCCAATGTTCCATGATTGTCTAAAAAACTGTTAAATTGAATAACTGTTTTGTTAAATAAATCCTTAGTAGTTTTGATTGTAGATTCAACACAGCTATTATATTCCATCTCAAACTGAGGGAATAAGCTTGATATATACTTCAACTCATCCAATTTATATTTTATCATTTCATAGTTGATAGAGTTCAAGGCTTTCTCAATCTCTGCTTTATCGATATTTACTTGATATTTCAGAGAAAGTCGTGAGTCTTCTGTTATAAATCTTTCAAAAGCATTTTTAGGATCCCTTATTGGTTCTCTATCCATTATTTTTTTCAGCAATTCTTGAGGATTATCCTTCAAAGGATTAATAGTAAGAGCTCCATTTTCTGTTTTTATTTTTATATCATTTAAAATATGATAAAAAGCAGGGTCCAGGTCTTCTATATCTTTTATCGCATTTTTTACAAGTCCATGTATATTTAAAGCATCCTCTTTTTTGTATTTTGTGAAAGCATATGTAAATGAACTGCTATCTTTATTGAAATTTGGAATAAGTCTTGCCAGGGTTTGGGCGATTTTTTTAACCCCTTCAAATCTGTCTCCTTGACTTTTTGTGCTCAATAAAATCAATGGCCTTACACTTCTGCAGTTTTTTACGTATTCAACGATACTGATTGTATTTGCCATATCTACTTCTGCTCCTTTTGTATCCATTAATCCTGGAGTGTCACAAAGAAAAATAGTCTCTCCTGAATCTTTGATGTTTATTGGTATGCTTGTGATATAACGAGTTTCTGATTGAGAGCGAGCTGAAATTATGGTATTTTTTAAAATAGGATGTTCTATAGCAACAGCTTTGATATGTCTTATGTCTTCTTCTACGACTCAGTCCATTTTGGAGCCACATAGAAAGTGGGTTGTTGTTGATTTTCCTGAACCAGTAGCGCCAATTAACAAAATGATATCTTTATCTTTTATATTCTCAGAATTTTGGAATGATTTATCAATCAAGCGATTAAGCTCATTTACATTAACAGGACAATACTCTTTTAACGTTTTGTCTGTTTCTTTTGTCAATGCTTCCCAGTCTCCTCTTTCAAAGTACTCTCTAATTTTTGATGTTTTACTATCTATGCCATTTTGATCTAAATGTTCCATAAAATTCTCAAATTCTTTCTCTGAATCAATATTTTTTATTTTTCTGTGAATATCTAGAGATGGATCAAAATCATAAGATTTATAATAAGCGAAACATAAAATGCTTCTAAGAGATTTTTCTGCGCAAGATGGAATTTTTGAAAAATCACTCATCAACTCTTCAATATGATCAATATTTTTTTGGGTATTTATTTCGGTTGGATCTAAAGCGACTAAAGAATTTGCCTTGTTTTGCTTGCGATTGAAAAGAAGGTTTTCTAAATGAGAAAGAATCTCTTCTTCATCTTTTACCATGTCTGTTCTCCTCCTTTGTTTCATAACTTTGATGCTATTTTTTGAATCTATTATAGCTTCTTCTAATTCCTCAATGCTTTTAGTTTCATATTCTCTTAAAATATCATTTTTGTCTATGTCAGAATTTTCAGGTTTATTAGGCTCTTTTGGAATTATTTTTTGCTCTTCCTTAGCGATTTCTATTTCAACACTTAAAATGTTTAGATTTATGTTTTCTTTTGAAGGAAACGCTCCTTTTAGATTAATTTGTGTCATTCCCAATTGCTCTAGCCCTTCCACAGTTACTATATAAAATTTGAGGCTCAGTAAACTATAAAGGGCTGGGTCTAATCTAACTGGGGTCAGGGTTGAGAATTGGGATATTTCAAAAGTGGGCGATTTGTAAATTTCTCTAGAGGTCTCAGAATCGGATAAAATAAAAGTGAGTTCTATATCTGCAAATTGTTTTAGCTTGAAGGAAATTTGTTTCACTTTCAAAAGGTAGTTTTCGCTTATCATTTATATTCCTTCTATAATTTTCTTGAATATTGGTATCAAAATATGGGGAAGAAATAAAAACTTAATCTATTAAAACATTTTCCTTTTATATTTTTTGAAAGATATATCAGCAATTATATAAGTTTCATAATTATTTTTACTTTTAAATCATCTGATTTCAAGCATTAGAGCATAAAATTTTAAGTATAATGCTTAACAAAATACCAAATACGCTGTTTTATATAGCTAAAAGATAATTTAAGACAATAAGAATTATCATAATCAAGGAATAGAATAATTTCTAAAGTCTGATGCAATTAGGGATACAAGAATAAATAATAGAGTTCCTAGCTTAATTAATTGAAGCTTTATGCCAAGAAAATGAATAAATAGCATAATGCGTATATTTGGTTAGATTATTTTTGGTGAAATTGTTGACCTGATGAATCCGATTCCAGCCATTCTATCCTGCAAGACAGCCTTTCAAAGCTAGATTTTTGTTGAAGCATCAGGAGAATGTAAATGAGAGGCTATAATATTTAAATAATTCATATGTGGGAGATTGAAATAATTAATATGCTGTTTATATTAATAAGGATTAATTTTAAGTTGCTTAAAAGCAATGACTTAATAAACATCAAGGAAAAAAATTTAGGCACTTTTCAAAGACTTTGAGAATTAATATGGTTGATAAGTGAAATTTTAGTTTAATTTTAAAGTATTTTTCTCTATATAGTTTATAATTTTTAATAAAGTTTTACTGCCTGTAGTTAATCCGTCTTAAAACCAAAATTTTCAATAATTTTTCAAATTTGTTAACGCAATATGCTCATATCTTTCCTTATCAATACTTCGGATGTTTGAAAAATTATCTGAACATATTTTTTACTATTTGCTATACTTTATGCATAGGGTTCATTGGATCATTGCATAAATTCTTCCTTTTATGCTAGACTTATTATGCGCGCTTCTTTTAAGCGCAATTAATATCATAATTTGAATTCTTCTGATCGGTTTTCTGTAATGCATGAGCTACTCTGTTTGGGTCTACATTTCTATAGGTATCGAAATAATTTCTCTCAAAAGCTCTGGCTAATTTAACTGTATTTGAAGTGCTTGCCTATTTAAAAAACATATCTCTGTTATCTATTCTCAATTTCTTCATGATCACCGTCATAAAATATTAGAGGTTTTTCTGAAAACTCTCCAACGAAATTCCCATTTATTCAGAAAAATCCTATCTTCAGTCATGCTTTTTAGTAAATTATATAATTAAGCACGAAATAATTAATATCTATTTAAATTATTGTGGAAATATTGGATAAAGTTCTCTATAAAGATTCACTGCCGACATATCAACTAATTTCTTCAAAATTTTCGTGCAAATAAAATCAGCTAGTATCTCTGCTGTATTAAAATTGGAAACCTTGTTTGTATCTTCTGCAATCTTTGAAATTCTGCTATATTTTTCATCTTTTTGACTATTATAGTAAGCAACTACAGGAATGTGCTTTTCAACAATTTTTCCTAATTCGTGCTCAAAATCTATGTTGTTGAATTTTGAGCTACTTTGTTGAGATCTGCTCGTGCTTCCTTGCTTATTACTTTTAGAATATTCGCCAAGTAAAATAACTTGGGATATCGTATAGTTTTGGATTGCTTTATTTGCGTGCCATAATCCTAATTCGACTGCTCCATTTGAAAAGCCATCTTGTTGGCGAATATTTCCAAAAAATCTTTCAAAAATACTATGCTGGCTTGCCCATGGAGAAACTTGTAATATTTTATCATCGTCAAAATTATTGTCTCGGAATACACAAAATTGCACTTTGGAGCGTTCAGAACTTATCCCTTTTCTTGATAAAATATCTGATATTCGCGGAAAGATTATGCTTAAAGAATTTTTTACTTGTTGAAGTATTTGTTGCCCAGCATTCATTATAATAGTTGTTCTTAAAACTTCTTCTGTACTGAGTCCTATGTTTGCTTCTCTCAAAAACTCTTTTGCTCCTATTTTATCATTATATTCAATGCAATCCAAAAACTCCATTGATCTTTCATGCTTAGCTCTTGCCTGGTTTACTTTATCCGACTCATTTTGTTTCTTTTTATTATTAAATTCATCTCTTTTCTTATTTATAGGCTCATAAAACTTCCCTCTGCTTCTCATACTTTCAATCTCTTCAAGTGAAATCGAATAAGCAGCCAAATCTGTGTCCAAAAGAATTACACTGTAAGACCCTTCTTGCCCTTGTCTTGCAGTTCTTCCCATAATTTGTGTTTCTTCTGCTCTACTTTCTGCTAGAAAAGTTTGAATCACATGTACTCCTCCATTATTCTCAACCTCAGAGTTTAGGCATTTAAAATCAGTTCCTCGTCCAAACACTCTGGTTAATAGTGTCACTGTATTTGGAACGGTAGCCTTTTTTATAAGCATGGTCCTATCTCCTGCGCTGAGTTTCTCTACGATCAGTTGAACATCAAAATCATTTTTCTGTAATTCTGTTTTGTTGAAAAAGTCCATTAATTTTTTTTCATCTTCGAAGAAAACAAAAACAGCCCTTTTCTTTTCTGGATTTTTTCCTACTATTTGTTTATTAATTTCTGATAGAATTTTCAAATAATAATCATCCTTGTTTTCTACATGAACATCCTTATCCTTTCCAAATCTTCTGTTATTTTTGCCAAAAACTGATGGCATATAAGTGCTTAACTTAATATTATATTCATTTTCTATAATATGTTTTTCATAAGGCTCCAATGTTTTCAAAGTGCCAGTTACTCCCATAATATAATTGAACTTGTGAGGAATTTCTGCATATGAGAAATTACCACAAAGGATAGAAAGAAAAATATGTTCTTCCAAGCTTCCTTGAGTTATAGCTCCACACTCGTGTTCGTTATAATAAGCAAATGCTGTTTTATATCTATATCATGTGTTAAATGTTATACCATCATGCTCTTTGTAGCCAATTTTATCTTGATGAACTTCATATCGATTTTCTCTAAAATGATTCACATCATATACCATAGATGCAACATCATGCTCAACTATAAACTCAAAGCCTGAAAATTTTTGGCAACAGTTTTTATATTCACGTGTATTTAATACTTCATTGACTTGGACTGTTCTTCTATTTTTTCAAATATAATCAGTCAACGCTTTAATTGTAGGGTCTTTCAAATGTTCGCCAGGATTGTAAGTATTACCGTAAAAAGATTCTGAGAAAAATACATCAACTTCGTCTATCAAAAGAACTGTAGGTCTGTCTGCTGCTGCTACTGATGCTGCACTACTTCTCGGAAAATCTCCAGTAGTTATTAAATCAATAGCGACTTTCCTTACATCTCCTCTAGAATTGATAAATTTATTGCAAAGTGCACCAAAGGTCCCATAATTGATATATGAATTAATATTCAAAGCAGAGTACAAATCTTGAAAATAGTCAAAGTCTCTTTGACTCAAAAAGGAGCTGTAGCAGGCACAATACACACTAAATCCTAGCAAAGCGAGAATAGAACAAGCAAAAGCCAGAGTTATTGATTTTCCTTCACCTGTGAGTATTTGTACTAAATTATTTTTAAAATTTGTACCTCTGGAGTAGCCAAGGCCAAGCATACGAAAAATTGAGAGAACCTGTATAGGATGAGGAGTAAAAATTGATGATTTTTGTTCTTCGTCACTCACATCTTGCTGATATTTTTCTTGATTTATAAACACCCAGAGATTTGCTAAGCAAGCCAAAAGTTCCGGATAAGCTTCTTTTACACTGGCTAAATTTGGATTTAAAGGGTCCACTATTAAAGTTTTTGAAAAATTTTTTATTTCAACTACGATTTGGTCTATGGCGCTCTGAATACTTTCAAGTTTTGAGATTTTTCAATATTTCCCTTGCATCTCATTGAATCTATTAATATATAATTTATATTTATTCTCAAGCTCACTTTTATTCATATTTGACCCCTCAATATGTTCTAATGCATATTCTATTCCATGTTGCTGTGTTTTAGCCGTCCACATCTTTTGCATTGCTGATTCAAAAAATTTGTGCTCTGTAATTATAGTAAGACCCAATTCACTTTTATGCTTTTCAAGTTCCTGAGTGACTGCAGCTAATAATTGAGCTTTCTCTCGATTTCTTTTTAATTTTTCAAAATATGAATCTATCATTCCATCTAATTCATTTTTTAACAAAGGAAAATTGATAGAAAATTCTTTTATTTTTATCATTTGTTCTGCAATAAATTCAGCATCTGTTGAAGCTTCTGCATTGGTTTTATATTCATGGGCCTTGTCTAAAATTTTCTTTCTGATACTTCCAATAGTTACTTCCCAATTCAGGCCTTTGATTTTCAAATGTTTTTCAAAATTTGTTAAGCTGCTATAGCATATTTGAATTTCTTTAAAGTCTTCCTGCTGTGTATTTTCGCCTTCAATTAATAAATAAGATTTTTTGACAATCTTATCTATCTCGTTAAATACAAAATCAAATGCACTAGATTTTGTTTTGTCGTAGTCAATGATATCTAGGTTAAAATGAAGTTTTATATCTTCAAGCTTGCTTAATTTATTTCATTCGCTTTGGATTTCATTAGAAATTCTTTCAAGAATTGCTGGATGCTTGATTTCTGAAAAATCAATTTTGATGCTCTTAAAATATTCATTTATTTTATGCAATGCTTCGCTCAAACTCTCAACATACTTAGAATATGGCGGAATCTCCAATACATACTGGCATCCAGCAAGAATTTTCTCACCTTGGTGCTGTTTCAAATATTCTTTAAAAATTTTCAAAAATTCATCTCTTTCTCTAATTTTATTTAATATGGTATTACAAGTGTGCAGATTGTTTGAATCTTTGATTTCCTTCACATAATCTTCATTTAGCTTTCGATAAAATCCGGAAACTAGACCAAGCATTTTTGAAACGGTATTATTAGTGCCAAATATATCAGGATTTTTTGAAAATTTACTCGCCTTAGTCTTGAATTCCATAAAAGGCACATAAACTTTAAATGCATCTATCAACTCTTCACTGCTATCCTTACTATCAATATTCAGGAGAACACCTAAATTACGATCAATTAGCTGGTCAAGATTCTGATAAATTTCTGAAAGAGTTGTTTCGCTATCATTTATTAATTCTTTTAATTCATCTTGCAGAGCCATTATTAACGCTTTATCAAAGACAGCATTTCAATCTTTTTTGAAAAGAGCAGCGTTTATTTCACCTTTAAGTAAAGTTAAAATTTCTCTTATTTTGTTTTCCACATATTGAGACTCTGATTGAGATTTCTTTTTTTTCAACTCACGAAGCATTTTGCATAGCTCACTAATATTTTGCTCGTTTACTAAGGCATCTATTCTATTCCTGTTTTCCTTTTTTTCTCTTTTCATGATTTTCTTTAAATCACTCATTAGAATTTCTGCGCCTTCTTTCATTTCTGTTGGCAATACAGTTAAAATAGAAAATATGTCGCTGATAAGAGCCTTTTGTTCTGGGTGATTTTTTTCAGAAAATTTATTTTTAGCAATTTCAAACCGCTTACTGATCAAGCCTACAATTGTATTTAAAGCTTCTTTATATACTGGATAACTATTTGCAGCTTCTTCAATCTCTTGAATTTGAGTATAATCTTTGAAATCCTTAATTTCACATTTTTTCATGTTTTCCAATAATTTTACTCGTGCATTTTTAATGTCATTTTTTACTTCTGCGATTTTTTCAGGCATGACTTCACCATTTACTGCCTCATTTAAATCATGAATATCTTTTATTTTTGCTTCAGCATCAGAAAATTTGAAGGATTGAATAGCAATGGTTATTGAAGTTAGAAATTCAATAATTTTATTTCAGAATACCTTGCAGGTTTCTTTTTCAATCTCGATAAGTTCTATCCTTTTAGGCTCATCAAATAATTTATATATTTCGTTTTCTTTGGCTAATTTGATCTTGTGGATATTTACGAAAATTTTAGCAATAAGAGGATGGTCAAGCTTAGAATTATTTATGTTCAAGGAGCTTTCTTTTATTTCAGCCAGTATTGATTCAATTATAAACTGCAATCTGTCTTTAACTATGCCTTTAATCTCGTTTCATGTTTCATTATTTAGACATTTAATCAATTGATTTGTTTTGTCAAAGCTGTGATTTTCAATCGATTCCAATATGCTTTTGCACGTTTGGCTAAGCCTTGTGCTTAGGATTTTTTCATATTTTTCTGAAAGCTCTTTAAAATTATCATTAACTATTGCAAATTCTGTAGCAATAATTAATAATGAAGACATCTTTTGAAATTGATTAGTTTCATCACTAAGCTTAAGTTTTTCAGTGAGAATATCTCGTAAATTTTCAAGTTTTCTACAATTATATTCATAATAAACTTGCATATCATAATAACTAGAAAATGATGGCGTTTTAGTAGTTAGTAATAATATTTCTCTGAAGCGCAAAGCTGTCTGTTTAGAGAATGTTTTCATTGACTCTATTGTAGAAAATCTTTCGCCTTGTATTTTTATAGGAACACTGTTAAAGAACTCACTTAAAGAAGCTAGATTTCTATTGTACAGTTTTACCAAATTTTCAAGTATACTTGTTGAAATTCCGTGAGTCAAATCTAATATCTCAGGAATTTGTTTGCACTGTTCAATATACTGGTATGAGTTTTCTATTTTATCCACATTAACAGTATTTTCCTGCAATTTTTCATTGAAATTCTGTATAAAATTTTCAATTTCCTTTATTTTTTTATCTATATCTTCAATATTTTCAAAACCACTGCTTTTTACTATTTCTTCAAGCCTTTCTTTCCTTTCTTTAGCTTCTTCGCCTTGAGTGTATTGAAGTCTGATTACTTTTAATCTTTCAAGTTCTCTTTGCTCTCTTTCAGTATCTTGTAACTCCGGATTAAGCTCTCTCTTAATATATCTCAATTCTTCATTTATTCTATTTGCAAAAATATCAAAAATTATTTTATCACAATTTTCCAATGAAGGAATAAATTCACTTAATTGGACAACTTCTCTCATTTTTTGGACCACTGAATATGCTTTAGGGATATTCAATGGTAAGTCATGTCCTAAATCAATTTCCTTTAATTTAAATATGAGTCTATCAATATAAATTCTTATTTCTTTTTCAACTCCTGAAAGCTCATTACTATAAACTCCTTCACGGAATTTTTCAATTCATTTTCCTGACTCGAGGCATTCAAAACAATCACGAAGTGGCTTAAAATCGACCGATTCAGGAGAATCAAGGAAAGATTTAATAATGTCTTTTGCTTCTCTCTTGTAAAAATTGATTTTATGTATTAAGGCATTCAGTGTGTCCTGATAAGAAGCAGCTATAAGATATTCTATATCTGGAATTTCCATCAATAAAACAAATTCATCTAATCTAGCTTCAATTTCAGCTACATTACGCGTTTGATCATTATTGATTATAGATAAAACATACGCATTAGAGTTATCGAAGTATACTTTATACTGTTCCATAATAGGTGTAATAAGATCGCCTAATTCATTTTTAGCAATCAATTCGCGCAAACTATGCACATTTGAGGCTGATTTTATAATAGAAATATTTGTTTTTAATACTTCTATATCAGTTTTTTCAATTTTTCCTTTGCTTAATTTTGCAACTGAGTTATCATACTTTTCTTTCAAATTCAAAATAAATTGATTTTTGATAAGATTAAGCTTTTCATCTAAATTTGGAGAGTTCAAATGCTCCCTTGCGATTCCTAAATATCTTTCTGTTTTTCATAAATTCTCAGCAAAATCTACGAAATTGTTATTTTCAAGTTCCTTGCTTGTACATGCTAGCAAATTTTCAATAAAATTTAAATGCCTCTCGCAAAGATTTTTATAAAGAGGAACAAGATCTTCAAATGATTCACTCAAGATTTTTCCATTTCTTAATTGTGTGCTTAAAATATAATCCTCAGCACTGTCTAATTCTATGTCTGAGTGATTAAGACTTAGCTTATTGGCAAGGTTGTTTAGCATAGCTTCCGATAGTGGCGTTTCGCATCTTAAATGCTTTTCCCTTATCCCATCAGATATTTTTAGAGCTTTGTGAACTTCTTTATAATTTGTTATAATTATTTCATCCAAACTCCCATTGCTGTCTAAATAGCTATTAAATCTTGAAATTGTATCATTAAATAGATCTTTTGTGGATCTTATTACAGATTCAACACACTCGCTATATTGGGAGTCAAAATTAGGAGTAAATAAGACTGCTATATAATGCAGCTTGTCTAGTTTATATTTGATCATTTCGTAGTTCATGGATTTTAAGGCATTTTCGATTTCTGCTTTATCGATTATTGTTTGCCTTTTAAGAGCATTCCTTGACTCTTCTGTAATAAATCTTTCAAAAGCATTTTGTGGATCGATAATTGGCTCTCTTTCAATTATTTTCCCTAGAATCTCTTTGTAAACATCCTTAATGGGATTGATTGTCAAAGCACCGCCTTTTGTTTTATCTCTTATATCTTTTAGAATATGAAGAAATGCTTGGTCTGGATCTTCTATTTTCACTATTGCATTCTTTACTTTTCCATGTATATTTGCAGCATCATTTTTCCCATATTTTGTAAAAGCATATATAAATGACCTGCTGTATTTGTTGAAGTCAGGAATAAGCCTAGCTAAAGCTTTAGCAAGCTTTTGGACTCCTTCAAATCTATCACCTTCAGTTTTATTGCTTAACAGAATCAAAGGTCTCACACTTTTGCATTTTTTTACATATTCAACGATACTTATTGTATTTGCCAAGTCAACTTCTGCGCCACTTGTGTCCATCAACCCTGGAGTGTCACAAAGATAAATAGTCTCTCCCGTTCCTTCTATATTTATTGGCACCATAGTGATATACCGA
This sequence comes from Blepharisma undulans, assembly GCA_949751825.1. Classification (NCBI taxonomy): domain Eukaryota; phylum Ciliophora; class Heterotrichea; order Heterotrichida; family Blepharismidae; genus Blepharisma; species Blepharisma undulans. The sequence continues at coordinate 25,278 of CATKHM010000184.1, forward strand.
GTTTCTGATTGAGCATGAGACGAAATTATGGTATTTTTTAATATAGGATTTTGTATAGCTATTGCTTTAATATCAGTAACACCATCTTCTTCAACTCTTTGCATTGTAGAACCGCATAGAAAATGAGTCGTCGTAGATTTTCCAGACCCAGTGGCTCCAATCAGCAAAATAATGTCTTTACCTTCTATATCCTGTTTATTCCGAGTTGATTTTCTAATTAACCGTTCTAATTCCATTACATTAACAGGCCTATATTCTTTTAGGATTATTTCAGTTTTTTTAATTAATTTTTCCCACTTTTGGCTTTCAAAGTATTTTTTGAAAAATTTTGGAATATCTTCTTCGCCGTTTTGCTTTAAATATTCAATGAAATAATTAAATTCTTTTATTGGGTCTATTACTTCTACTCTTCTATGAATATACGATTCTTCCTCAAAATTGTAATTTTTATAATAAGAATAGCATAAAATACTTGTGAGAAATTTTTCAACACCAAACGGCATTATGCTAATATCCTTCATCATGCTTTCTATATGGTCTATATTCTTATTAGTGCTGCTTTCAACCATATTTATAGCCACCAAAGAGTTTGAGCGCATTTTATCACGATATGTACGCATAGTTTCCAACTCAGCAAGTTTTTCTTCCTCTTCTTTTGCAAGGCCAGTCCTTTTCTTTTTTTGATGAAATGTGAGAGTTCGCTTTGATTCCTCATAAAGTCCGTCTATATCCTCAAGATTTTTGATATCATATTTGGTTAGGGATTTCTTAAATTCTTCTTCGTTCATAACTCTTGCAGAGGTGATTTCTTGTTTTATTCCTTTGGAAATTTCAATTTTGGCTGTTAAAATTTTATTGCCTGATTGTGGGATATTTAAAGCTTTTTTCAATGGAAATTTTTTACCAATCTCGAATAAGGCTGATCCTAAAGGTTGTTCTCCTGTTGGAGATTTTATATAAAAATTTAGCCATAAAGAATTGAAAAGGTCTGGTTCGATTTGAACAGGAGGAATGTTCAAAAGTACAGAAGATTGGCCAATAGGAGATTTATAAATTTCTTGAGAATTTTTGGGATTTGTTAAAGAAAAGATGATTTCTGGCTCTAAAGCTTGTCTTGCCTTGAAAGTCAATTCTTTTACCTTGAATTCGAGAATTGGAGTAGTGCTGCTGATCATTTTTATATTTCCTTCTATAATTTTGAGCCAAAATGTTTGAAAATATGGTGAAGAATTATTAAGACTTATTCTTGATATAATTTTTATAAATAGATGATTTTGAAATAAATTTTTAAGAGCTATTCATCAACAAGTGGATTGGTAAATAGTTAATTATGAATCAATCCAAAGAAGCTATTCGATTAGATATTTGTGAATTAGAAAATACTCTGCGTCTGTGACGTCACCTTAGACTTGATAGCATGTTTCCTCATATGATATTTTTCTTATAGCGGGAAAAGTGATCTTGTATGGAAATTGCGTCAGGTGTTGGCATAATTCCTAAAGCTCAATAATTTTCATATAATCTTGAGACATAAATAGAATTAATGAATAAAGGTAGACTGAAAAGCTGAAAACTTGAGAAAATTTAAATAAATAATTTTCAGAGCCTATTCTCCTATAAGCTGCAAATTAGATATTATTTGAAAACTCTGTTGAATATATGTTCACTCTTCTTTAAGGAAATTGGCATAATAAATGGAAAATGATAAATTTTAAGTAGGAAGTGTTTTACATGAAGTATAGTAATAATCATGCGATCAGGCTTAAATAGCTGAATCAATTTTTAAATTTTTACTTGCTTGATTTATTCTATTAATTAATAGACTAGAGTTCTTATCAGAAGTTAAGCATCTAACTTTAACACCCTACTAAATTTTTACAGATGATGTAAGAAAATTGCAAGGGTTCAAGGCAAAATTGCTTTGTAATTACACAATTGCAAAAAGCAGTCAAATTTGGTCAGATATGCATCAAGAGATAACTGATTATCTCGCCTTGCCAGGCCTACAAATAATCTCAAATTCACGATAAGTTTATTGGAAATGAGATTGGCTTAAAGATGAAAAACCTACCAAAAATAATAAGAAAATCAGCAAAATTATATTGAAAAATTATGCATGATGCATATTTTATAATGATAAGTTTTCTCAAGACAATATAAAATCTTTTGTTTTTAATAAGAAAATTTTATTAAAGTTTGATAAATTTTCTGAAAAATAAAATATCAAGGGGCATAAAGTTTTAAAAATAAATGAATAACACCTTAACTGCTGATAAACAAGAATTAAAACCCCACTCAGGCTTGTTTCAAGTCCTTTCCTCTATGAATCTGCCAAAAGCGTACATGAAAGAAAATATAATTTTAAAAAATTTTTTAAAACAATCAGAAAGTGAAGAGGAAGAACAAGGTATTTTTTACATAGAAATTTCCAAGCTTGAAGAACATTCATCAACGAGACAATCTCTCATGATAAAAAGAGCAAAAATTCACTGTATGGGACTTGATCATTTGCATGGAGAAAATGGCAGAGATTTGAACTTGACAAAGGCAAAAGAACTTTTACTTGAAGCTGCAGAAATGGGATGCACGGAATCTATGTATAGCATAGGAGTTTTTAATGTAGAAGGGCTTTATGGGTATAGAGATAAAGACAGTGGGATTGATTATTTGCGAAAAGCAGCTGGATTGGGACATAAAAAAGCGAAGAAAAAACTCAGAAGGACCGTTGAATTATCCCCAGTAGAAATATTTAAACTTTGTTTTGATAGTTAATATATTTTTTATAAGAGTTTATATAAGCTCTTGAAATTGTTTGAATTAATTTGTTTCTTGTTTATACTCAATCCATTATAGCAATAAATCAATTTGGCAAAAATAAGCCAAATATTTTCTTTTTGTCTATTAATATTGAAATTTTTGAAAATTCATATATTATAAGTTCCTGTCAAATAGTGTCAGCATCAGGTGAATTTCATTGAATTGATGATAACTATATACTAATTGCTAATGGCTAATTTCAATACATTTTGTTCTCCTCTAAAATAGAGATCCATCAGTCGAATCAATTAGGATCTTCTATCTTTGCAAAAAATCAGCCTTCACCAAAAATAAGATGACAAGCTGTTAATATTGGTATTTGCAGTTCTTTAATATGAATTATTTCTATTGCACCACTTTTTTAATCTTTCGTCTGAATTCCATGAATATACATTGCATCTGTTCGCTATTATTGTCTTGGTGCATGCTCTTCCTGGCAATTTATTAGAGCGCCTAAAAGGTGGGAAATTCAGCTCTAAGCTGATAAAAGCGTATGATTTTGCAAAGATACCGACGTAGAGTTAACTTATACCTTTTTGTGTTTTCTCAAGCCTCAAATTGCTGTGAAAAGATGCACAAGATGACCAATAGTGATACAGATGCTACAACTGTTGCAATTTAAGGAATGATTTTTTGATATCTATGTCAATAAGCTGAATCAACCTAAGCAGGCTTATTTAATAAAAGTCCAGCTTTATGGTAAAAGAAAGGTCATATTTTTCAATATATTTGGATAGGGCAGAAAACTATTTAAACATAAATTTTTATGATTTTTGATGTTAATAATGATGATTTATTTAAAGAAATTCAATATTTTAACACTTTAATGCAGAATTATTTAATTATTTCAATTTATATTTGAAATTAAGAAAGAATGTCTCGATATAATTACTTCTGCAATAAGATTGCCTCACAAGATAAATTTCCAGCATATCCAGCCTAAAATATTTTGTCTATATTAAGACACTTTCTATTGTCAGGCGAGCTTTTAAAATTTTAATAGGTCTATTTTACTTTTGCATAAAAGATATTGAAAATTTTTTATAGAATCATAAATGATTAGTGAAAATAATTCTTTACTTGTCTTTAAACTCAATGAAATCAAATTCAAGCCAAAAGAAGGCTCAGATACAATCCCAAAGCTTAGCTTTACTTTATCTGACCCTGAAACATCTCAAGTCATCTTTCAGTCATTTACTTTTGAAGTGTCACAAGTTTCCAGTATTGCTCCTATTCACTTGAATCCAGGTCTCTCCTTAATCCTTACTTTTTATGAGAAAATCCTTGACGATCAAAAACTGTTAGGGTCAGCGATGATAGACCTCAGCCGAAATCTCCCTATTAAAATCTAATTAAATATTCCTAGTGAATTTGATGAAAATTTAAATATAGAAATAGAAATCAATAGAGAAGAGTCTATTGAAAATTCGTATGAAATTATAAAAGAAGAGTTAAAAGAAGAGAAAATAATGCAAAAAAATGAAAAATATGAAAAACTACTAAATGAGATAGAAGATACTATTGGAGGAGGTTTGAGAGTGGAAGAGAATTTGGACACTGGTGAAATTATAAATGAAGAAAATAAAAATGAGCTAGAAAATAAAGACTCAGATATCGAAGAGATAACCAATCAAGAAAATGAATCAAAAATTGGTGAAATTATTAACGAACAAAATAAAAGTGATCAGGAAATCAATAATTTGGATATTGATCAGATTAGCAAGCAAGAAAATAAGATAAATGAAATGAATGAATCAAAGATTAGTGAAATTATCAAAAAAGAAAATAAAAATGAGCTTGAAGTTAAATGCTTGGATATTAGCGAAGTGAATAATCAAGAAAACAGAAAAGAAGAAATATGTGAACTAAAAACTAACGAACTGA
>CATKHM010000185.1:0-21380 GCA_949751825.1 Blepharisma undulans
TGCAGTTTGTGCACCTGAGGAAATTCATATGATAGGATTCTTCATCGGTTTTTATCACTGCTCACTGATTTTGGAGGACTGATATTATCATGATTGAGAGACAAGCAAATGTGAGCTTCATAGGGAGAAGAAGCATGAATTTTGATTTTCAATGTGTGGGTGAAGATTTCATGGCTGATTCCAAGATTATAAATGAAATGGAAAATGATGATTACTTGAAATGAAAAGATTAATTGATTAAGTTTTTTGTATAATGATATTATTGAAATTTGATATTTATTTTAGACTGGACTCGCCAAAGTCTTTATGATTTAGATGTGAAACCATAATGGATATTAAGGTTCTGGCTTCATGGGAAGCCTGCATGTTCCAGCTGAATGGCTGAGTGCGCTAAACTTGAGGCAAAACCCCCGATTCTCAATAGAGATAATGTCTAAAGCCAATAATTAGCTTACATAGTCCTCATTTCCAATCCAAAATGCCATTCGGAAAATTTCAACTCTGTACTTCTTTAAGAGATACTCCCAAGGAACACCTTTTAACTAGAGAGCCCACCTTAAAAATGTTTTTTCCAGACAATTCTTAAATAAAAACTCTATTGCTTCTGCGATTTGGAACCAGCTGCGGCAGCAGCTTGAGCAGAAAAATCTCCCTGCTCTAATTTGAGCCTTGGCCTGGGTAGACCTAGGTATAAAGGAGTTGAGGGAAAATTCTCAAGTATTAAGTCACAATAGCAGCAGTTGTCATGCTTATCTCTTTTGCTTTGAGGAGTTGGTCGCATCCATCATTTTATGCCTCTTATTAGAATGATTTCAGATTTGAGTATTTGAAATTATGAGAAGCAGTACAAATTCAATCGGGTTTCACAGAATGTAGATTCAAAAGTGCCTTTCTTTGATGAAAATAGAAACACAACAAATTCATGAATTTTATTGTGCAAAATGTAGATAATAAAATGAACTCAGCACTATTTGGAAGCTCTACCTTTAGCAATTCAAGTGAAGCTCTGCAAGCCAAACCCATTCAATCAGCATTTACAATAAGTCCTGGAAAAGTTTCTCCTTTTGCTGAAGGCAAGCAAGATGCAGATAAGCCATTAAATCACATGGCACACCCTTTTACTCCACAGTCAAATCCGCCGTCGAGTAGTGTTATCCAGAGTGGTTTTCCTCAGGCATCCAATAGTAAGCTCCCTATTTTTGGTGCTCCTCTATCAAGCTCTTCTTTGTTTGGAACTCCAGCCAATTCAAATTCATCTGGAAGCTTCGTTTTAAACACCTCCTTGAATAAGCCTCAGCCTAATAAAACATCACAAAATCCCTTTCCACTTCCAAACGTCTCTACCTTGAACTCTCAAAGTAATCCACCCTCATCATCTTTATTTGCATTACAAACACCGCCTCAGCCGAATATGAGTTTATTTGGAAGTTTTCAGCCCCAAGCTAAAGCCAATACTGGATTTTCAAGTTCTCAATCATCAACTAGTTCTTCTATTGGATTTTCTGCAAATCCTTTCGAAGGTGTTGGAAGAGAGCCACAGTCCAAGGCTAAGGAGCCAAGCATTTTTTCTCAAACAAACCCATTCAAAGCGAGCGAGGAGGAAAACAAAATCTCAATTGATAAAGATAAAGCCCCTCCAAAAAGCAAATTGTCTTGCATAATTTGCTATGAAAAATACAACACCTCGAGGATAATTCCAAAAGTGATGTTCTGTGGGCACTCAATATGCTCACTATGCTTAGAAAAAATGTCTTTGTCAAAAAATTCAATTATTTGCCCTTTGTGTTCCAGCCGTGATCCTAGAAAAGCTTCACAAATTCCAATTAATTTCGCAGTTTATGAAACGTGTGAGGAAAATAAAATAGCTGATTTTTGTAAAGAGCATAACAAAGAAATTGGGCTATTCTGCAAAGAAGATCATCATTTGCTTTGCTTTAACTGTGTCATTCAGCACAAAGCTCATGAAATTTTAATGCTGAATGATGAATATGTAGGAGAGGTCGTCAATAATAAAAAAAGCGACATAATAAAAGCAGAAGAAAAATTCAGGGAAAAAATCGGATTTTGTGAAGAAAATTTGAAAACTTTAAAGGCGGATAGAAGCAAAATCCAAGAATTAATTGATAACCATATAAGAGAATATGACAAAACTCAAAAACAACTTATAGAAATCCTGGAAAGATCGTCGGAAACTTTAAGACAAAATCTTCATAACAAATTCAAAAGCATATTTGAGACAAATCAATCTTTCATAGAAAATTATAACAGTATAACTGCTGATTTCAAGAAAAAGAAAGAAGAGCTAGAAAAATTGGGCAAAGATTTCAATAATATGACAATAACTGATAAAATAAATTGTCAGATTGTACAGTTAGATGAAGAAATGGTATTTCCTGAAATGCAGAATGTTGAAAATATAGTGAAATCGTTGGAGGAATTGATAGACTATAAGGGAGAAATGCTGGAAAAATTCAATGAAAACTTTAAATAATTAATTGGTTTACTAAATTTTCAAATGAGAATACATTAAACTTATAATATGCTCTCAATATCCAAGAGATAAATAGTAATCAAGGTAGAAATTTGACAATTGGGAGAGTTTTAGCATTTTTATATGGCTCATCTCCTCTAAATATCTTTAAATCAACGCTTTTGATCAAATCATTATTGAGTGAGAAATACAAGATAATTTAAGATTATATTAATAATGGTAAGAGATTCTCATTTTCTACAAGAATCTGGGCATTTTAATGATTTTCAACCAAAAAAAATCAGAATGAATTCACTCAAGTTATCAGTGTTATCAAAATTTAATGCAACTCAAAGGCTAAAAAAACTTGAAATTGATAGAAAAATTGCTCAAAAAATTTCAAAGGATATTTTTCAATTCAAAAGCACAGAAATCGTTGCAAAAAGTTACTTCAACAAAATTTACCTATCATTCAGAATAAAGCAATTGATTGAATATTTTAAAGAATTACTTTTAGAAGAGCAAATAGATATTTTGTACTCCATTATGCTCTTTTCAAGAGATGCCGATAATCTTCAAGTCGCTTCAAGCAACGCAATTACAATATTAAATTACATGGATTTTTCATTCAGCAATAAAGACCTCAGAGGCATCAAAATTCAAAAGGCTGATTTATCAGGGTGCAATTTCATAAATGCGAATCTTGAAAACAGCGATTTAAGAGAAGCCAACTTAGTCGGCTCTTATTTTTATAACGCTAATTTGGAAAACTGCGATCTTATAGGAGCTACTTTTGGAAAATCAAAGCAGTTGAATAGGAAAATCGAAGAATTGGCTATTGAATTCTCACCATCAGGGAAGTACTTTGCATGTTTACCAAGTGCTACGATTTGAGTTGCAGATTCATTGTCAAAAATAGCAAAAGTTCCGATATGGGCCTCAGGCTCAGCATTTTCGTTTTCTCCTTGTGAGAAGTTCATTGCATTTGGAACCGTGCCAGCTGAAATTATCATTTGGGATATTGAAAACAATTCTCAGCATAAACGATTAATAATTTATGATGAAGACGAAGCTCTGAGATATTTGCTATTCTTCCCATCAGGAGAGTTGCTATTATCAGCCTCAAATAGGTCCATCTACTTATGAAGCTTGTTATCAGAAAATATAATCAATTCAAGGACTTTTGTTAGCACAGAAATAATTGCATCAATATCTATCTGTCCGAGAAGTTTAATGCTGATGATATGCTGAGAATCATCAGTTGAGCTATATGAAATTGAGACATTTAAGCTGAATAGAAAAATTCCAACAAGAGGAAAAGTAATTTGCAGTTTTTTGTCTGAAACCAAATTGGTATTGTGTGATGATAGCGAGTATTTATATATCTTAGATCTTCAAAAAGAAGAAAAAACAATAGTAAAAGCCTGCATTGGCTCTGCTACCTCAATTTCATGAAATTCACAGAAAAAAATATTGGCAACATCTTGCTACAATCGAACAATTAAAATATGAGATATAGAAAATCAAAAATCATTGTGAACATATAGATGCCCTGACTATTCTCAAAATATTAAATGTTCGCTATCTCCAAACGGCAAAATTCTAGCAGTTTGTTTCAATAAAATAATTAAATGTTTTTATATAGAAGATGTTATCAAAGCTAAAACATTTAAAGGACACACTGTATCTGTAATAGACCATATCTCCATTTATGGCAACGATAAATTTATTATATCAAGAGATAGATGTCTTCAGGCTATTGTGTGAGATACTGCCAAAAATAAAATTTTTGAAAAATATTATTCTGAACTATATGAGTGGAATGTTTGAATGTATAAGTCTTATACATCTATAATGCCACACACAGAAGGATTACTCAATCAAATTTTTGATAAATATCATGGGCTAGTGTCACATTTTACAATGTCTTCGTGCCAAAGATTCACTGCACGCACTTTCAAATCATGAAAAATAGATATATATGATGAAATTGCTAAGAAAAACCTTTCATCAATTCAATGTGACAGCGAGCCATCTTCTTTTTTGATAGCCAATAAAGGAGAATATTTAATTTGTAGACATAATCAACAAAATAACTTGACGATATGAAATACAAAATCATCATCAAAAATTAGCACAATAGACTGCAACGTTGCAAATTTTATTATTGCATGCTCAGATAAAATTCTCGCAATAAGTTCTAAAGCCATAATACAAAAATACCGCTTGTCAACTGGATTAGAAATCGAGCCATCTGAAAAAATGGCTGATGAGGTTAGAATATTATCTTTTTCTCGCTGTGGCAAATATTTAGCCGCAAGTGGAGAGACTGATCGACGAATACTTCTATTAAAAATAAAAACTTGAGAAACAGTTTTAGAACTGCCTGGGCACTCTGGAGGGATAATGGCTCTTACTTTTTCAGAAAGTAGAAAGGTAATGGCTTCTGCGAGCAATGATATGACTATAAAACTATGGAACATTGATAAAAGATCTTCGAACTATGGATGCTTAATATGATCAACTGCTCATTATGAGTTTGATGTTCATAATTCAAACACTCAGAGTTTAATTTTAAGCAAAGGGAGGGAAGATTTATTCAAATAATAATAGGATGATAAGATTTGCCATTCTAAATAATTTTTGCTAATATAGTTCATTTTCAATCAAGAAATCTTAAGAATATTTATATGCGAAGTTTATTTTCATATAGAAATTTAGAGGATTAATTGTATAGCCCCTTCTCCTTATTTTGCTTGAACCTTCTAGATGTCTCTTATGAGAATATAAGGCAGAGAAATCTTTATTGACTATAAATTCTAATTAAAGTTTTACAGTGCTTGAAAATATTCCTTTGGGGGTTCTCATGAAATTTTACTTATTGTAAGTAAGAAATTGCTTTATATTTGTTTAGCATCAATCCCTTTATATCATTTTTCATGCGTAAATGATAGATCAAAATACTCAAGCTATCGTTATTGACAACGGATCAGGATCAATCAAGGCTGGAATAGCAGGTGATGAGATGCCAAAATCAGAATTCTTAAACATCATTGGCCGTCCAAAAATACCTGGGATCACTATGGCGCCTGAGCAAAGAGAATATTTTATCGGTGAAGAAGCCCAAGCAAAAAGATATGTTCTTAATCTAAATCATCCAATCGAGCATGGTTTCATTATCAACTGAGATGATATGGAAAAGATCTGGCATCATGCGTTTTATAATAAGCTTGCAGTCCAATCAGAAGAGCACCCAGTCCTTCTCACCGATGTCCCACTCAACCCCATCAGCAACAGAGAAAAAATGGCTCGAATTATGTTTGAATCCTTCAACTCTCCAGCTTTCTGCGTTGCAAATCAAGCCATGCTTTCAATGCATAGCTCTGGCAAAAGTACTGGCATAGTTGTGGATTCAGGTGATGCAGCCACCCACGCTGTGCCAGTATGCGAAGGTTTAGTTTTGAATCACGCAATTCACAGAATCGATGTAGCAGGAATTGACTTGACGCTGCATCTTTCTAGACTTATAAATGATAAAGGGCTTCATTTTGAACAAAGAATTATTCAAGATATTAAGGAAAAGCTCTGCTACATAGCCTTGGACATCCAAGGAGAATTGGATGCTGCAAGAAGATTTTCAGAAATTGAAAGAAACTATCAAATGCCTGATGGAGCCACTGTTACTCTTGGAATCGAAAGATTTAAAGCTCCAGAAGCCTTGTTCAATCCACGCTTGCTGGGACTTGATATTGATGGCATGGGCGAGGCTGTTTACAAATCAATCGTTGAATGCGACATGAATATCAGAAGAGATTTATATGGGCATATTGTCATGAGCGGAGGATCTACTTTGTATCCAGGAATTGCTGAAAGACTTAAGAAAGAAATTTCTATTTTGGCGCCAGCAAATGCAATACTCAACGTTATTGCACCACCAGAAAGAAAATACTCTGCATGAATTGGAGGATCTCTTCTTTCTTCACTTTCAAGTTCTAAACAAATTTGGATTACTAAAGCTGAGTATGATGACATAGGAGAAAGCATTGTGCGCCGCAAGTGTTTCTAAGAAAGTGAGCTCAATATTGTAAATATAATATTTAAAGAGCTCCTTGGAATTCTGCAATTTAATTTACAGGTCTTTAATGCAAGATTAGCAATTAAACTTCTGCTGCAAACTAATATTTTTGTCTAATTTGGTGTAAGAATGAAAATTCAGTTTTATGATCAAGGATAAAGAGTCAATCGCGTTTATTACTACGATTTCTAAATTTTTGTTTAATTTAAAGGAGGAAGTGAGTGCTTTTTATTCTCAAAAACACCAAGCAATTCTTGCTGCATGAATTATGAGATTGTATATCTTATATCTCCAGCTTGGGAATAAAAAGCAGAATATATAATGATTTTTTGATTGACTAATAGATATTCTTAAAATTATTGATTAATTAAAGTTAATAAAATTTCTTTGACTTATATTGAACTTATAATACCTTTTTTCTAGTTCAGTTAAACTTAAGTAAAGTAGGTCAAAAATGATGCATAAGGATTATAAATTTCTCCTTTATTATATGAGCAATTAACTTGATGAAACACAATATTCATATTCGATCTTGATATTATTTCCCAAGCATACTCATCTCCAGCATTGCTTTCGTAGATTGACCCTCTGCATTCAATCAAATATAATCTTTCAACATGCACCAGAATCTTTCTGTGCTCTGCCGCAAATTCATAAGGAATTGTTGAGAAAGAGTTTATATCAGTCGAATATAATAAAATGTTAGTATTTCAATATCTGGCAATCAAAATATTTCTGTTAAACACCACGCTGTGACAACTTCTGTCTTTTGCCGGCATTGGAGTCAAGTTAACCCATCGGTTTTTATCCAAATCAAACCTGCACGATATATTAAAATTATCACCCAGCCTGTATCCTCCAAAACAATAGATATTTCGATTAAAATAGATAGCAGATGAGTAACCAACGCGATCTCCAGATGGTAAAATGCGAACTTTATAACTGCTATCAATTATAAGTGCAATCCCAGAAGGCGGATAAATATCAGTTCCAAAGCAGAATAGCTCGCCATTCGGAATTTGAGCAACACATGTGCCCATGTTTAATGTCTCTAGAGTCTTTATCACTTTAACTTCTTCTCTGTTGCTTTCAGTGTCATAGATGACCAAATTTATTCTATTTTTGAGCTGTTTAATCAGAAAAATAGACGTAAGTTGATGGTAAGCTCTGATGCATTCTTGACAAGCCTTATTTAATTCTGGATTGGAAAGATAATTGCCTTGGTTTAATAAGCAAACTCTAAACTTTTGCTCTATTTCTGGATTATTTGATCTGGCCAATAAGTAAGATATTTCAGCTCTCAGCTGCTGAGGAGGAGCCAATGATTGATTGTCAGCAGTGCTATTGAGCTGACTTTGGGTTCATTTTGCTGCATAGTTTGGAATGTCTTCAGAAAAACCGAAATTAAGCAGCTTAAGTTGATTGCAAGGTTGTGATTCCATATTAATTAGCAGACTCTCGGACCGTTATGACTCTGATACCTCCTGAGAGATTCAGTTACATTATCTGCAATGCCAGTGAAGCATGAAAATCCTTCTAGATTCGCAATCCTTTAGGCTTTCTTTTCAGAAATTTGTATTAAAATTTATCAATAATCTCTTAAACTAATAAACGATTAAATAATAACAGGATAATCTTTATTATATAGTAGTATTTACTAAACTATATTGACAATTCAATTTGAAAATTTAAATATGATATTTCGTAAATTATTTTTGTAAAACAAGCCAGATCACTATTTATTCCGAGATAAATAAAGGAATTTCATCAACAAGTATTGCAATCATAATTTTCAAAGTTCTTTTCAGCAAAGACAAAGCATAATATATCTCTGAAACACAGACTGAAACATTTAGGGGACATAACTATTAGCGAGAGCATTTAAATACATATTCATTTATTATTTCTGATTTTCATTTTTATTTATTAAATAAGTGAGATATGCTGAATCTTAGCAATTTTTATTTTCTAATCTTCTCATAGGTCAAAAGCAGATTTGCAATTGAGAAAAATTAACAAAAAACTATAAAAAGATCTATTTTAAATCTATCAATAACTAAAATAATAGATAATAAGCTATAAGATTAATTATTTTTACTTTATAATCAATATATCTAAATTTATTGTTTAATTAATCGTTAATGAAATATGCTTAACTTATTCAGATCAAATTTTTATATCATTCTTTTAAACAATTTAAAATAGAACTAAATAATTATTACTGAATATAAGCAGCTCTAATTGATTTGCTATGCATAGTATGCCTAGTTCAAAAAATGAAATTTATTAAGCATGCAAAATTCATAGGATAGAATCTTATTTTCAGTAAAATTAATAATCTTTTAATTATTGGAACTTCAAAGCCAATTCACGGTTTGAAAATTGTAATGAAATCCCACGTTATGTATGGTATCTAAGGTAAAAACCTATAAATTTATCAGCTTTCTGATGAAACACTACTATAGATGATTCTGTAGGGCTTTTCTGTTTTAAAAATGCCAATATAAAGATTATTTATTTGCAAGGTATATTAATAATCAGAAGTTGAGAGCCTAAGATTAAAATAAAATTAATGTTTCTATTCTAACTTCATGATGGGCCTTGAGGAAATGAAGATAAGCTTAAGAGCGATATAAAATCTTACAGGGCTATTTTTAGATTTTATAATTTCCTTTTCAAAAAGAAGCTTTTCTGAAGGAATAAAGTTCACTCTTTTAATTAATAGAAGTTTGAGCTATACCAGCTCAGGAACATTTTGGCTTCTAGAACGTTCCTTATCTGAGATCACCATTTTTATTTGTTTTTAGCAATTCTAGAAAATTCTAAACCTGTAGGTTTTAGTAAAGTAATAATTTTCTCATCTCTGAACACTTAGTAGTTTCTTAAGCTCCTCATAAAACAGGAATAAATAACTGCAATTTAAAGAATATGTTTCATGCAATCTATTTTATGAGACTTAAATATCAAAAATGCTGAAGTTTATTCCCTATGAAAATAATAATTGCCCTTCAAGCATCAGCATTCTATCGAGAACATCTTGCTGTAGAGTTTAAATTAATAAATTAAATGAATTCTTCAATATGAAATTATTAACTCCCTTCATTTAGCGCAATCAAAGCACTCGATAATTGTGAACATCTTATTTATATCTAATAAATCATCCAAATTAACTGCTTTTTGATTTTTTTTTGTTATTTTGGATTCTCTAATAAATGCAATCCATCTTTTTAGAAGCAGACACTTATCTTCACAACGGCAAAAATTTTTGAATTCCGTACAACCAAGAATGCTTACCTGTTATTTATGAAGGGTATTTGGCAGAGATAACTGATTCCGGCCTTGAAGTAGGCTACTATCTACTGAATAAGCATTATTTACTTAAGACACATAAATGCTCAATTATTGTTGAAGAAATGACCATCCTGGGATGGAAACCAATCACAACCTTCAAAGAAAACATAGAAGATCCTAAATACGGTTTCAAACTTGGCCATGATGGCAATTTTTGCATATTTTACGTAAATAGTGAGGAAGAGTTGAACAGTTGAGCCGCAAAACTAAGCTATGTAGGGATTATGGCTAACATAGAAAAAGATTTTTCAATAGCTGAAGAAATCGGAAAAGGGTCTTTTGGAAAAGTATATTTAGCTATAGAAAATTTCAGTTCACACAAATTCGCCATCAAATGTATTAAAAAAATAAATTTGTTAAACAGAAAAAATGGCATTCAGAATTTACTGAATGAAATAGATATCATGAGAAAACTCGACCATTCCAACGTGCTCAAACTATTTAAAGTATATGAAGATTATGATAAAGTTTATCTGGTTTTAGAGTATGCTGAAGGCGGAGATCTTAAAAAACGACTCTCAGAATGCAAAAAATATTCTGAAGAAGCAGCAATCAGATTTATTCAAAAATTATTAAGAGTAGTTGCTTATATGAAATCTCTCAATATTGTGCACAAGGACATTAAGCCAGATAATATTCTATTAATGAGTATCAATGACAATAATGATTTCAAACTTGCTGACTTTGGATTAGCCAGCAAGTGTGAAGACTACCTTGAAGGAAAATGCGGATCATTAGGCTATGTTGCTCCCGAGATTCTTTATGGAATGAAATATAGCTTTAATGTTGACGTCTTCAGTACTGGAATAGTGTTTTTTGCGCTTATCGCTGGTAGAGGTCCATTTAATGGAAAAAGTGCAAATGAAATTTATCTTAAAAATCTCAGCTGTAATATCCAATTTAATGAGAAGTGTTGGATTAACGTAAAAATCTCAACCATTAGCATGATCCAAAATCTCACAAATAAAGATCCATCTTTCAGGCCTCTTGCGAAGGCTGTGCTGAGAAACACTTTATTTGATGAAAAAGAAGATGGCGATAATGATTATCAGATCAACTTATCTCGCTTGTCTTATTTATTGACAAGCCAGAGCAACGAAAAAAGTTGGACTTAACAAAGAATCTTTTATCTGCTTAATTTTAAATATAAAAATAAACTTCTATAAAAAAATCGATTTATTTTTGAGGAATAGACGCAATTTGAGTTCTAAATGCTTTGAGCCTTCAAGAGACAACTATATTTGAAACGGACTTCTATTTCTTTTGAAATAAAAGTAGCTTTCTTTACTATATTTAGCTTTTCGTTTAGATCTGTATTTTGATATTAAATTTATTATTCAAGAATATCGAAATTACTGAATGAAAAGGCATTTTTATTTTTTATTCTGGAAAGTTCAAGAAATCAAATTTGAGCAAATAGCAAATTCAGAATTCTAATGCAATATTATAGCTTCTATTTGATTTGTGTCTCTTCGAGGAGTTAAAGTCTTCTGAAAACTTTTTTCCTTGATTTTTATATATTAAAGAAACCATCAAAGTCAATCTGTGCTTGAAGTATAGTTTTATGAAATAAAGAAGAAAATCTATTTTTCTTGAAGCCTCATAAGCATGAAATGCAAGCGAAAAATACTTTTCCTTGATAGATAGTTGATATATCATGATTTTATGACTTTACGACGAATAAAGATTTGCAAACATGATTGGTAAATTTGGATAATGAAAAATATCCAATATCATTTCAAAGAATTTTTCAATTCAAAACCTTTAAGTATTCTTCTAACAAACTAAAAATGATCAAAATAATATTGTTATTATTATGTTTTAGAAGAAAAATTTACCATTTATTTCTTTACGATTAAAATAAGTTGATAAAAGACTTTCCATAGTTTTTCCTGAATGTTTTTAAGTAAGAATCTATTCACATTCATCGATTTATATATCAAGTATCAAAAATTTCTCATTGTTTGCTTCATAAATAGTTTTATTATCCTCTTTTGCACCGAAATGCCCATACAAATTAAACATAGCTTAATAATTCATTTGCCTCTGAATCCCATAATTCACGCTTTCATTGAGACAAAAAGATTGCTTGAGATTTTTCTTTTTGTCAAATAAAATTTTTCTCTTCGCCATATTCGATTCTAGAAGAAGATAGAAAACCTAGAATTGGCCTTCAGTATAATAAAAATAATTATGACCAACATCAAGCGTGAAAGAGCAAGGCCAAAGATCTTTCTGGCAAAAACATTTGACATAGTAAGCAATGAAGATTTTCACAGTATCATAAGTTGAACTGACGATGGAAGCTCCTTTATCATCAAAAACCCCAATGAATTTTCATTGCAAATACTCCCAGAATTCTTCAAACATAGAAACCTGCTGAGTTTCATAAGACAGTTAAATATGTACGATTTCCATAAAGTCAAAAATTCTGGAAAATTTCAAATCTTCAGCCACCCTTATTTTGTAAAGGGACAGAAACATCTCTTAGAATATATACATAGAAAAACTATTACACTTCCACAAAGAATGGCTCATACTATCAGAAGCGCTAATGAGGTTATTGTGAGCAGATATTTTCAACTTCAAACTCAGCAAGAACAAATGAAAAATACTATAACTACCCTAGAACAAAAGTTCAAGGAAATCATTGAAGCGAACCAAAAATTATTGGTAGATTCTATTAATTCGAGAGAAAGAGAGCAATTCTTAATGCAGATGTTCCTCAATTTTACACAAAATGCATATATGGCTAATAATCCTATTATTTTTTAAATCACGCAAATCCCACATTAGTTAAAAAGTATGTATAGAATTAATAAATATTATCAAAAGCAAGATTGCTATATTTTTCAGATATTATCGAGGTGTTTTTGAGAATGTAGATTATTAGATCTTTAAATCCATTATTTTTAAAAATTTCATTGAGTTTCAAAATAGAATAAGTAGTTTAGATGAATATTCCTCTCAATTCTCAATGAACTTGATTGACACTACTCTTAAATCCATTGAAATTAATGCAAAAGTCTCATAATTAAAACTCGCAATTAGTTTCTCAAGTTTTTTGCTGGCTTTATCTCATTTTTAATCTATTAGAAAATAAAATTAGCCATTTAACAAAAAAAAACCAAATAATTTTAAATTTGAAAAAAACTGCATAAGAGCTTAAATAAAGCATATCATTTTTTATGATTATTTGCATTCTATGTAATGACCATTATTTAATTATCTAGACTTTAGATTTCTTGATCAATTGAATTAAATTGCATTGATAAACCTGGAAATGTTCATAAACTGTATAATACGCTTGAAATTATAAAACTTTGCTAATGGAATTATTACTGGGCAATTTTTCATTTATTAATTTGAGAAAAATACTTAAAAAGTTCGAGGATAATGCTCTAATTGAGACTGAGACAAAACAGGGAATTTAGCACTTATCAAATAAGCATATGCATGAGCGCAATCCGTTGTCCATAGTCTTTTAGGGTTTTTAGCATCGTGCTTTATTAAATAGTGACAACCAAGTTGATGAGGTCACGACATTTCTTACCCAAAGGGAACCATCCAAAATAAATGGTTACTTTCTGACTAATGCCTCTCACCCCGCTTGATGCTGCCACACCATTCTGGATTAGCTCCTGCTGGCTTATGGGTTAATTTCCGTGAAAATGTGCAAATGACAAAACACGGAGCCTCTTAATGCTCTGAGGATCCACTCCTTTTGAATCTGCAAAGCTAAATAGCTGATGCTGTTCACAAGGTTTCGATATAAGCTCAATGCTATAAATAAAATTCACGAGAGGGAGAAATCAAAGAATCCAATCCTTTTCGAACAGAGTACAAATTTTATTTATGCATAAACATGAAACAAAGTGCAATTCACCACAATGAATATGTGAAAGCTTCATTTTCCAATGCATTGTGTCTTGAGAAATATGGTATGCTGCGAAAGTTTCGATAGCAGCTATTTAAGCAATAACTAGGACTTAGGCTTATATATTTCTTTCATGCATCAGAAATATTTATAGAAACAAGTTTAAAATTATAACAATTCAAATGCATGATCATCTTCGAAAGCATTGCATTTTATTAAATTTAACAAGTTAAAGTTATTAGTATTATTTGTTAAAATTTTATTAATAAAACCGATATTTTTTTATCAATATAAAAAACAATATGAAATCTGCTCAATATCGCTTTTGGAAAGCGCTATTGCTTTTCCAACTTTTTTATGAAATCAACTCTTTAGAAATTCTCTTAGTTTTTTCTGATAATTCTGATACAAATTTAAAATCTGACAGCGAAATTTTAAATAAGCCCTTTTTGCTGAAGTCAATTCTAGTCCTTGCGCCTTTTGCTGAATTTCATGAATGCAACTATCCCGAAGTTATTGAGTGTCTTTCAGCTTACCCAGGTACTTCTATTTTGGTTGATTTGTCAAGCGATCTTGATGTTCAACTTTCCTTATCTCAAATTAGCAAAGATCATATGCTAATTCATTTGGTCTATGCTAATTCAATGAAGTATTCAAATAAATGAACTTATTCAGTCACACCCTCAAAGTCAGGCGAAATTAATGCTTTTTTTGCATTACTCAGCCATTTCAATTGAACAGAGGGGATAGTATTTGGCAATGATCTCAGCTATGAATTACAGACAGAAGTTAGTCAGTTTTCGTCATCGCTAAAATTTATCCAAGTTGGATCTGATTCAAATATAAAGGAACTGGTAAACAAAGTAGTTTTTAGACTGGGAGCAACTCTTTATTATATTCTTTCAGATCAATCAGCTGCCTTGCAGAATTTTTTGAAAAATGCAGATCTTCTGAGTGTTGGAACAGGTATTATTGTAGATCAAAATAGTGGCTATGACTGTACAACAGATGGAACTTTGATTATTACAGCAGCCTTGCACGAATCAGATTCCAATTTGACTGAATATTTAGCAAAGTCAATCATCAGAGTTATTTCATATTTGCTTGAAAATATTTCTTCTGAATCACTTGATGAGCTAATGTCTTTGCTTGATGTTTTTCTTCCAAACCATAGCCGGAAAAATGAGTTTTCCATAGTAAATACCCAAAATAAGGAAAGAATAGTTGTTGGCTTTATTATAGATAATAAAGTTACTATTAATAAAAGCCCAATCTTTCCTGGCAAATCAAAAATTGCCCCAAAATCATCCAAAAAGGTTCTAAAACTCAGCATAAATGATGGAACTACTAATCCTGGCTCAGTTGCAAGCCAGAGCTCCAAAAGCCGCTCAACTGGCTCTTATATAGCTGCCGATAAAATAAACGAAGGGTCTAATATTTTATCAAACTTCCAAGTAAAACTTTTCGCTTTCGATTGCGGAGTCACCATATTCAACGAATCATTTGCTAAATCTTGCTTTGTAAAGGACAGTAATAATCTGGGTTTAGCCCATTTAACAGCTTTTGGATCTGCCGTAGCTATTGGCACAGTAAATTTACTCAAAACATTGAACATGAGCATCCCATGCATTGGAAGCACGAATATGGATCCAGGTTTGCAGTCTTCAGCAGTTTTTCCAATGTATGTAAGAGTGATAGCTTCTTCTATTTCTGGCCAGCTCATTTCGCTGGTAAGCATGATAAGATGAGAAAAAGCGACAATAGTTTATGAAAATAATGGATGAAGCGTTTCTGCATATAAACTTACAATGGATATGTCAAAATATTTGGGGATTGAGTTCATAAATCCAGTAAGTTTGCATGCCATACCTCCAGGGCTAAACGCAACTTCAATATTGAATTACACTGAAGTTTTCCAAGCAATTGTTAATTCCCAAGCAAGACTACTGATACTTTTATGCCAGTACCCCGCAACTAATTATATCGCAGAATATTTATATGATTTAGGGATGAGAAAAGGAGATCTAATTCTTTATTCAGGCGCTGCAGACACACTTAACTATTTAGTAGCAAATGATACGAACTTATATAAAAGATTTGCAGTTGGATACTCAGGAGTCCAAATAACTTACCAAGCATGAGAAGGAGATATAGGACAAGATGCAAAAAATAGAATTATTAATAAATACCACAAGCAGCCTTCTGGAGCCAGCTGTTCTTATTTTGATTCAGTTTATTTAGTAGGAAATGCTTTGGATTATATGATCAATAGAGGACAAAACTATACTGACCCAATCAAGCTAATGAAGGCAATCAGAAACACAAAATTTGAAGGATGCACAGGAACTTTAAGCATTGACAACGGAAGCAATGACAGAATATTTGATACCTTCATAATCCAAGCAATCAAATCTAGCCAAGATGGCAACCCAATAATATACGAAGTTGGAAAGATGAGACCTTTCTCTGCCCAGATACTGACTATTACGGAGCTTATTACATATGCAGATGAAATGACTAATAAGCCAAGTGATTTAAGAAATGCTAACTATGATTGCCCATTTTCAGATAAGGAAATTCAAACATTTGTCAAAGGAAGAGTAGTTCTCTTTGCCATTTGTTTCGCAGTCTCCATCACAACTACTGTAACTACTTTTTGAATATGGAAAAAATGATGAAATATCCCTGTTGAAGCATTAAAAGAAAAGCATGAAATTTCTCTTCAAGATACGATATTGGGACTGACGATATTCATAGAGTTTTTCCAGTTTTTGTCTATGGGTCCAGATGCTTCTATTATAAGTTCTTTTCTCTATAAAGTTAGTAATGCGCTATCTATGGATTTGCACAATGTATTCACCCTGAAAAACGGAGTGTTTTGAGTTATAGTCAATTCTGTATTTGGCGGAATTGCTTTATGGGTGATATTTTGCGTGGTTATAATACTTAGGCTTGATGAAAAACTGGAGTTTATATGAGTCTTTAGATTTCTTGGCTCTACGCAAGATTATTTAATGCCAATTTTGGGAAATCTTTGTTTTATTCCTTTTATTTCAATATGTCTTGACATATTTGTGTGTGACCAATCTATAGGCGATAATTTCACCGATAGTTTTCTTGCAAATGACTGTTATTATTTCTGTTGAAAAGGTGAGCATCTAATTTATGCTATTTTTGCATTTATTGCTTTAATAGCTTATGAACCACTAGCTGTATTCTGTAGGCCTCTTTTGCAAGAATGCCAGCCAACACTTCATGTGAAGGCAGCTCCATTATTCTTAATGACGAAAACTATCATCCAAACCATTTTAATTGTGCTGAACAAGACAGTGAAGAGGGCCAGTTATATTGGCCATGGAATTGTATTTAATGCTACTATGATCATCTATATAGCTTTTATATGTAGATTCAAGCCTTATAATTATGCAAGGTTCAGCTTGTGACAAATTTTAAGTTTAGTAGGGGTTGTATGGCTTGCATTTTTATCAACTATAGGATTGGGAATTCAAAACAGCAATATATCAACCCCGCTCCTTCTTGCATTGATTTTTGGGTGAATCTTTATGGTTCTTTTGGGATGCTATTTGCAGCATAAAAAATATCCGAGCATGCTGTTTAGAGCAAAAGCAAGAGATACTTCTACTTTGTTTAGATTTGCTTTTGCATTTGGAAAGCTATCAAAGAAGAGGTTGGAGAAGTTTAAAAAGGAGCAAAACCTATTCAAGATTAATAATATAAATAATCATTAGCATTGAAATTGAAATTAAGTAAGCTATATATTTTATTTTCATTTTATAAGTCTAAAAAAATTTTATTGAATTGCCAATAAACATTATGATTGCTCTTATATTGCTGCCAGCAAATTTAGAAGCCCAAAAAAGGAAATCAAAATGAAACAGAAACTGTTTTTTTTTTTCAAGATAAATTAATAGATTTTTAAATCAAAATGTCAAATTAACTTTAGGTTGTAATATGTAGAACAGCAAGCAACACATTACTGATTTTCTTTTGAGAAATTGTGACTTATTTACAGATAATTATCCAAATCGAGAAAGGAAAATGTTTGTTTGAATCCATATGCACAGAAATATAAATACTTAAAATAAATTTAATAAATAGTATATTAACTCTTCAAATTTCAATTATTGCTATAGATAAATATGTTTTGTCTTTAATGTTTAATTATATATAAAAATAATTTCATTTCAGAAAGTAATAAGAAAAAATTTGAAAGAATTTTTGTTCTCATTTAAAGTGGAAGGGAGCGAGAATATGTAATTTGATCTAGCTTTTTAACTTCGTATTTCTAATATTTTGGATTTCATTTCTTTTTAATCTAATTTTCGGCCAAATTTTCTTAGCATATTGCAAAATATCTTTATTGCTTAAGATAATCCTCTGAAATTGATTTTTTGACTAATTTATCAATATTCAATAATCCAAAATTAATAATTTGTTTCATAAATAAATTTCTAATATTATATTTGAGGATCGAATTGACTGCTACTTACAAATACACTCAATCCATGATTAAATCCTTTATTATCAATCTCTATTTACTATTAAATTTTCTTAAATCTCTCATTTTAGTGATGCATCTTTGCCGGGCATTATTATAATTTAAATATGCCTAAAGTAGGAAAGAGCGGAAATACCAAAGATAAGAAAAAGGTTCAAGAATCCGAATCCGAACAAGAAGAGGAAAAGGAAGAAAAAAGAATAGAGGGACCAAAGCCTAAAAGAGCTAGGAGTGCCTACATTTATTTTACCATTGAAAAAAGACCAGAACTTAGTGAAGAATTTAAAGGTAAAAACGCCATGAAAAAGTTGGGCGCCATGTGGAGTGAGTTACCAGAGGCGAAAAAGCAGCCATATATAGACCTAGCTGAAAAAGATAAGGATAGATATCAAAGGCAGCTAGATGAGTATGAAGAAACAGGTGAATTCCATGATGAAGATGGAAATGTTGCTAAAGAAGAGAAGCCTATGAAAAGAAGAAGTATGAGTGCTAAAAAAGAAACTGCGGTAACCAAAAGAAAGGCAGCTCCAAAGAAAAAATGCTAATTAGTTAATAGATATTTTAATTTTCATTAAGAGCTGCTTTATTGATATTAATAGCACTTATACCTATGAGTTATTTCTTATTTTATAATGGATTTCTTGCAATGAAATTGAGAAGAATTCGTCTCAATTCTCTATCACTTGGAAAATGAAGGATCATTAAATGATTTTTAAACTTTTCTTCAATTCCAGATAAAATAAGTTTCAATTATTGGCTCCATGCTTTTGAAAATAATAATTTCGACAGAATTGAAGTCAATAATATTAAAATAATACAGATATCGAGCCAACACCTAATTTAGAATTTCATTTTTTAATGAATATAATTGCTATCATTCCTTTACAAATCATATGGAGAAATAAACCAGCAGAAAATTTGGAATCCCAAATTAGTAAATTTCAGCAAGAATTCGAGGACAGGACTTCTTACAAAGGAAAATTAGCTGAAATAAATGACGAGAGTGATGCTCAAGAATTATATTTTTCTGATTTAATAAAAATTTACTCATTCAAGAATAAAATTCATGTCAAGTATGAAAAAATAATTATGATGACCCGAATGCTTATAAACAACAGCAATCACTTTTATAAAAATTAATATCGTATAAGAATTGAATCAGCCTTTATTTACATTTCAAGTATCCTGAAAGATTCTGATATTGATATAAACAGCGATTTATTATATGCTGTTTCTGAAAAATCTCCAGTGAGTCATGTTGTTGAGATCTCAATTGGTGTTGCAATTGACAGAGTCTTACATCAAAGCAATGGAGAAGACTGGAGAACGCTTGGAAAGATACTTGACAGTTTAATCAGTTTGAGCATGTGCTGTGCTGGTGTTTGATTTAAAAATCAAGAATTGCTTGAATTTTTGTATTCATTTGATCAACAACACTCAAAGGCATAGCATCGCAAGCAGTTTGAACAGTTTTTTCATCGATGATATCAATTGCAAAGGCAAATCTCTAATGCTTGTCTTGGAAGAAGCTGGAATTCAAATAAGATACTCAAACAAATCAGTGAGTCAGTCAGGTCATCAAAGCATAAAGTTCATATAGATGAAGCGAAATTTGGTATTCAAGAAAAAGAGAAGAAAATATTCTTGAAATAAAAAAGCTGAAAAAAAAACCTATTTCTATTCTTACTCTCTTAATAATCCTTCCTATGGAATAGGATGTGAAATTATTTATGATTATGAAAGAATGTCCTCAAATCTTGCTGCAGAGCTGGGCATGTAAAATACTTGGATGCTTCAGTGCTTCGCTGTGTCCGTTATAAAAATGAACTGTTAAGAACTGATATAATTGAAGAAATTAAAAAGAAAATTAGCCAGAGCGAAGACTTTGATGAAAACGATAAAGATATAATCAAAATCAATAAGAAAAAAGTTGATGAATATCAAGAAGGCAACGAATCTTGCAATAAATTGAGGAATTGTTTGAGATATTTAATTTATTTAATGTGCATACTCAGAAATTCATAAAAAGAGCTGAACTTATTATCCATAAAAGATTACTGTTCTCAGCTAAGCTTAATGCAATTTGCTGACTTTTTTAAATATGAAGAAATATCAGAAATAAATCATCTCATATTGTAATGCTTCACCAAAAAATTGAATCTTATTATTTTTCTTGGTATATTGAAAAATACATGAGATCTGAGTATAACCTTGAATCTTTGGATACAATTGTTAGATTTGATAGAAATTCCATTTTTAAACAAATCAACTTGGTTATTGAAACTTGCAAAAATAATAATAGACATCTTCCTGATTGTCGAAGTTTAAAAACTTTTATCAAAAGATTTATAATGAGGTGCATACCTGCAGGAATAGATCCACAGTAGTCAATCAGCAATTATATTTCTCGCTCTGATTTATGAAAAAACAATTGTAAAAGAGAAGTGCTTGAAAATCTGAAAGATATATTTCCTAAACAATACCCTTATTTGCAGTTTTGCTTATATAATTGATAAATGAACACATTTTGGGGCTACCCTAAAGTTTGGCAATAAAAATGGCAGAAAGCGATAGCATGAGCCAAGATTCTCTATCATCAGAAGAAACCAATAAAGAAGCAGTCACGCTCAGTGCCCATAAACTGGAAGCCTCAAAATTGCTAAGCCTCCTGAAAAGCGCAAATGAGACACAAAGAAATGATCTAGAGAAAATGAAGAAGATGGAAGGGCAATAGCAAGAAGAAGAAGAAGAAGAGAAGAAAAAGAAGCAAGACAATTTGATAGAAGTCAAGCCTCAGCTAAATCTAATTAAATCTTTATTTTTAATCCATAAACCATAATTATAACTGCAAGCTTTTATCACAGTCAAACAATCATTTTTCAAAATTTGAAATTATTTTTGCTGCTTTATTATTTTCTTGTTCAAATGCTTGCTTTGCGTTCCTGAACGCAAGGCTTACTTAGTTTTTTCAATATGATTACTGACATGATGCTTTGCAATATTTAAGCAATTTTCTCGCAAAATCTGAACTAGCAGACTATTTTTAATTCCCAATACTTTTAATAAATATAGATTTATGCAAAGTAAC